>UXSR01005264.1:0-104173 GCA_900604375.1 Mesocestoides corti | reverse complement strand
ATCCTGTTCTTTTTATGATGGCCTGGCTTAACTAGTCCGACGCTTTGTTTGCTCATGGGGATGGCTCTAGTTGCCATACTTGGACATGTGTGCTGTGGATACCGCTATGTGTGCATTGTGTTGTCCCGGCATCGTAATCGCTATCTGTTATTTCGTTGGCGGTAGGTGGACCAATAGGAATTTAGTTTCCTGGACGAGCGTATGAAATGGCGCCAAGAAATTATCGATTCGCTTGTAGTTCAGGTAGTCAGCAAAAACAGCGAGGAAGAGCCGAAAATGGCGGAGCCTGAGGGAGATGGAGACGCAGGCGGTAATGAAAAGGGAGACGCTAATTTCCCCCTTGTGAATGTGAGTTCTCAAACTTGGCGTTAAATTTATTTTAAAATAGAAATCGGTATTGTAGCTGGCGTAAAATAGGGCATTTCAGTTTGGAGTGGATTCAAATGCAATTTAGTTCCACTCAAAATGTCGTAATGAGTGTGGTAAAAAGCGATTGTGCTATTGCACAAAAAGACGTTTTAGGTGGCGCGTAAATAATTTCAAATAGAATGTGAGATGTTCTCCTGTAAGCTGCTAATCGCCTAGAACGAATTAAAAAGACAATGAATGGTACGTAACAATAAAATTCGTTATTTAGATCAATTCCAAGTGCGTTTTAGCCCTTTTCGTTAGTTTGGTATAGTTTTGTGGACGTTTAAATGAATATTTTCTACAGATGAACTTATGGGTCGTGCATAGCAGTCAGACAGTAAACTGGCTTTGTCGAACCTATATTACCTTTCAATTTTGACTTTATTGGAAGGCTGGAAAACAATATTTGTCAGGGTTATTCTACAGACACTGATTTTTAAGTGGAAAGAAGACGTTAGCCAATAGTTCGTCCTAGATCCTGTTCCGTGCTCTGCATGTGCTAAAACGGCTTCGGTCGACCATGTACTGTCAAAAGGCAATCGAAATTTACCTAGCCAATGGTTGTAAGTGATTTCGTCGCTATTTTAATGCTCCGTGACCAGCCAAATTCATGGGATTCCCAGTCCAGTCCAGGAATCCTCATTTGGGTTAAAACGGATCCTGCACCGTTCTGGGAACCAAAGTGAGAAAGAAATGCCATCGCGTGAAGCTAACTGGGTGTAAATGAGCCCTGTTTAGACCAGAGACGCAACTGTTTATTCAGTTGCTGAACCACTGCCCACAAGAAATCGTGCCACATTAAATGGGGCTCTTGACCAATCCAGTTTGGGTAAAATTAAAACAGTACAGATGGCTGAAAAATCAGGTTGCTTAAGTGGGTATCGTGGAGGAAGTACGTGCACAAGGGTGTACGAGCAGGCGTATTAGCAAGATCGATAGGGACGGAGTGGAAATGAGATCAGTGTGGCGGAGGATGCGATGATCGAGATTAGAATAGGTGAGTTTGCACGATTCATTACAGTTTCATTAAACGATTTTCCACCTCAAATTCACTTCAGAACCATTACCGGTCCCTTTCAGAATGTTTGCGTGTCAGTTTGATCATTGACTGATGGATTCTAGTCCTAACAACAAGAGTTTTGTCATGCAGTTGGAAACGCCTGTGATAAAAAAAAAATTGCTGCCTCTTGGTTTAAGAACTGTTCTTAGCTGTTGTTTGACTCTAGCAATTGAACTCTCATTATTTAGCTTCTTGAAACGTGTTGGGTGTTAATAAATTAGCATGCAATCATGAAATCCCTCAACAGCTCAGCAGCATCATTGTCTCAACCTTAACAACATCCTCCATTTCATCACCATCATCATCATGCTCATCGTTTAATTGTGCTGAGATGTTCTTAGACAGTGTGGCTCCTAACCCCTCCCCCCTCCGAATTTGCTTTCTCTGCGACAACCTCACCTTAGCTACTCACGAGTCTTGAAAGTCAGTAACTCGAAAATTTGAAAGTATTTGTGAGTATTAGTGAAAGTGGAAGTTCTATTATCCACCTCTGAAGGCTTTTCGCAATGCCCGCTATGGCAGATTGAACTGTTGGGCTAGTGGTGCGCGCAAATGGGCTAACGGAGTATTTTTTTATTTCGCTTTGAAGTACTGCGACATGAACGAGGAGTTGATGGCGGAAGCTAGTGAAATATGCGTTACGGCGTGCGAAAAGTATCCAGAAGACAACGCAGTAAGCATTTTTTTGTGACAAAAATGTACTTTTACATGTTCAAACACCAATCACTGGTTGCCAAGCGCACTACTCAACTGGTGTCCTTATTGGTTCCGTCCTTCTCTTGTAGGCCGCAGCGAAGATGGTGAAGAAGCAGTTCGAGCAGAAGGCTGGAATGGGCTGGCAGGTTGTGATTGGTCAAGGGTTCGGATTTGAGATCACCTATGACCTCAAGTCAGTCATGCTCCTCTACGTGGGCGGCAACACGGGGGTGCTGTTGTGGAAATGCGGGTAGCCTTTGCTCAAATATTGCGTGTAAATATCAGAAAAAAACTGTTGGCATGAAATTAAAACATGGAGATGATTTGTATACTGGATGTGGCGTCATTTCATCCGTTGATTTATCCAAATCGGTTGAGAAGTACAGACATTCGTCCACCAATATCAAGCGCATTGTAATAGTTGTCAACATGTACGCATCAGTGGTAAATTCAAATCTGGCGGTTTAATTTGATTGGCGGCTTTGGTCATCGTGGGTTCTCCGGAACGTTAAACGAGTCCGGGCGATCATATGAATACAAAGGAAACAGCACTTGCATCATCTTTACATTTGAATACTTCTGGTGATAATTGGCTGTTTTGCAGGCAAAAGCGCTCCAATTACCCCACTAAAAGATGAAGACGCCTACGGAAAAAATAATTAGTGCCTGGCGGACCTTGAGTTGTGCTTTTCTGTGTAGCATTTTACCAAAAATTACAATTTTACTTGACGACAACCTCGTTATTCGGTGGCGGTCTTGAGTGTGAGGCATGTTTTTTCTGGTTATTTGACATTAAAAAAATTAAACGATTCAACTTAAGCACTGAGGACCCTGCATTAACTCATCAAACGTCGTGTGTACTCAAAAAAATTGTTTCAGCTTCCATGATTGGTTGATAAAGAATCTTGTTGCAATAGTCGACCAATCAGATTTTCCGTCTTGATTGACTAAAGCGCTTTTAACTACTGCGACTAAATTATCGTTATAACTCATCACTGGCCATGAAATTTCTGTTTAATGCAAAGAGACCAGACACACGATGTGGATAATCTATTGCCCTATTTACTGCAGTAGCAGATATACGAGTTTAAAATCGAATAAACTAAATGGATGCCTTTAAAAACAAACAAAGACATGTCTGCGAACTAGGATTTGAAACAGGCATTAAAGTGAGACGTCAAAACACTCAAAATTAACAGTATTTTTCTAAATAAATTTATAAATAAATGGAATCAAGTACTAGCATCCAGCAGCAGCAGCTAGGCACATTTCTGTAACCAATTTTTATCACGCATGTGTTTCCAAGAGTGAATGAATGAAAGATTATGCTGACTTTTTTTGACCATTTGAAGAATTGAGTGAGACAGGCACTGCTCGTCCATCTCACAGTACCTGAGGCCTGAGCAGAATTTAATTTCCTCCAAGAAATGAACCAACTTGTAGTGGATTGTGGAAGGCCCTTATGAGGGGCTTACGTCTAGCCGTCTAACCAATTAATTGTAGGGACAAAAGGCAGCCCTTTTGTGTGGCGAGGCGTCGGTCAGTTATCCAGAACACCTGACAAATGCCGGTACGTGAGTTGCTGAAAGAAATCAGCTAGCGAAATTCGATTTCTTCAAGACAGAGATTTGGCAAACTGCCTTCATATATAGATTTAAACTCCCGTCAGGCGCCGCTTACCCAAGTCCACCATACTGGCCTTGTCACCAAATTTATAGCGCTTCTTATCCACCATTATCCCTGGCTGGTTAAACGTGGCGTGAGTCAATATGTCTGCACCCGATTGAGGTACCATAATGGGTCGTGAGCATGAACATTTGGCGCTAGTGCAAGGGCATGCATACTGTGGAGTGTCTACGATTTATTTTGACAGGTGCTTGGATAAGCGGTTCACAGCAGAAAATCAGGAATGAAGTCAAGCGACTCAACTGGTCATCACGGGAAATAAAGGAAGGTACTGGAAAAATTTGCTGTGATGAATGTAAACTACCTATTTACACAACAGGATAACTGTCCTTTAAACTCAAAGAACAGAATATAGAAATGAAATTTGGTCGTCTTGTATTATTTGGATTTACTGGGATTGATTACTACGCCTGTAATAAACTTTTGGGCATCTTCCTGTAGCAGCAACAATTGTTAACTTGCACAAAAGCACTTTCGTGTTAGTTCGAAATGACGTTGACGGTAGTTTTCCATGAATAATTTGTAGAAAAAATTGAACAAAGCACCCTTGCGTCACGAGCTGTTATGATGGAATAAGGCATAGTTGAATTATTAGCTTTGCTTTTTGAATTAGCAAATGTTTTCTGAAGGCATAAATTTGATGTCACATTAACCTTTATTAGATGGTTTCTCGTTATGAGCTGCAAAGTGCTTCTTAAAATGGCACAAACATTTTTAGTCCTTTTTTTGATGCAGATGAAATAAATGTTCGTTCATAAACATTTTTTAAACTTAAACCAGCTAAAATTCTTGTTCAAATTAAATCCGAATTATTCGTCGTCATACAGTGGCTCACTCTGCCGTTCCGTGGAATCATGTTATTTTTTAAGCTTAGCTACTTGTTGAAACTATGTGTTAGAACAATATTTTTAAAAACCTATGTAAAAAACTAAGAACAGTTCATCGGAAAATTTTAAATCATAATTAAAACGACAAAATACAAGCAAGCTATCTTGTTTTGACTGGTAATTTCCCTAACAACACAGGCAATATTCCATTGCCTAAAGTGATAGAGATTAAAAATGAATCTTCATAGCACTGAAGTGCAGTAAGCTCATAAAAGGCTTAGACAGCGTTCATGTTGAAGTGCTTTGCTTAATATAAATGCTCAACTTTGTCACTACTGAATGAAATCCAGTTGTTAAATCAACTATCAGAGGCTGGGCAAAATGTTACTCAATGACAACACGGAAATGTTTACAAAGAAATTTCAGAAAAGTTCATGAATTCTGACTTATACGAATTTTATTTGTTGGTTTTATTAAGCAATTTTTGATTTCTTTAGTAGAAGTGCAGGATAAAATATTTATGATGTCGTACAAGAGGGGGCATATGTCCCGTAAATTAAACTTTAAACGGAAAGTTAAACGAGAGCATTTTCAAGATTGAAATAAGAAGAAAAGCCAACATTTAAGCACCAAATTTGTATGCAAAATAGATTTTCAGTAAAAGATTTTCTTTTTTGAAAGGTTAACTTTGTACTGAGCGACATCATCTTTACAAAGCGTACCAAACAACTGGATTAATTTTATGTGAAAGTTGCATGGTGTTTGCATGATGTTTGAATGGTGTTAGATGGAACAAGAACATTCACTGGTAAAATATTGTGCAAAATGGATTGTTAAACATTCAATAATTAAGAAACAGCTCAGTCATTTTTTTTACACAATTGCAAATCAACATCACAAATAATGGCTTATGGATGGAGCGGGTTGAGTAAATATTGCTACCAAAATTAGTCTAGAGTCTCAAAGTCATAATTATGCGTTAAAAGTATTGCAAAGTTTAATTAGCCATGATTTAATGATAGAAATAATAGTTGAAGTAGAGTTTTGTTTGAATGACAGGAATGGTTTTCTCAAGGTAATTTCGCGTGATAGCCCGTTGCATAACCTAATTTTTCATTAAAATACTAGAATCATGTGTGCTGTGAAGAAGTCCTCATTTTTAGTTATAAATAATGCAATCTAGTATTAGGAATTGCACTAGACAGTGTCAACGTTAAAAACAAATGTAGGATTCAAAATTACAGTCACAATTATTTCGGTCATTTTTTATTTCTTTGGGTATGTGCTATTAACTTAATAAGCACAACATTGACGTGTACGCAAAACACAATGCACATGCATGTTAAGAATACAGACGATGGCGGAATTTGGTATTCGTCGTGTTTTCTATATTTAGTCATCTAATTTTAATGATCTTAAACAATCAGGCAAAATCCTATCTTTAATATTTCAAATTAAGGAATTTGCATAATCGATCATAGGAAATAATGCTCTTACAAACCTACGACGCTTTAGTACACCCAAAGAAGCAATGTCATCATTCGTGTGTTCCAGTTGGTAATAGGATTTTGCTATCCTACAGTGTGTCATTCCAATTGTTTTCGAAACTACATATTTTCAAATGATTTTGCACTAATGCGTATGGTTGCCACAGCACTTCGCAGCACCATTTAGGTTCTCCCAAATTTGAAATTGAGTTTACGTCATAAACTGGCTAAAGCCATTACCATTTATCTTGGTTCTGGTCTGAACCTCGATTTTTCACTTAAATCGACAGCTGTTATTTTTTATTCAAATGAATGCAGTTTCTAAAGTTGAAAGGACTTCAAAATAGGCAAATAGGACTCGGGAAATCGACTAACTACAACTTTAAGCGAGTCGTTCCTAGGAGTATCCTATGCAAGATTTTTCTAATGGATTTATGTAAGTGAATGTTTAAAGTACACGAAAGCGAACCTCTACCAGCAGTATCTTATGGCCTGTTAGTTTTACTTAAGTGTAATATGTGCTAGAACCAACAGTTTCTTCACGATAAATGTTCCTGTGGTGCATTAAAGTACTGGACTTTCTTTGCAAAGATATCTAGTTACTTAGTAGAATTAAGGCACCCAATCACATGTATAATGATGAAAATGAGAGCATCCAGTGAGCCTTCAGGTTCAAATAAGTGGTTTATAGAACTCTGCGTTAATGGGATGCCCTAGTTTAGATTATGCTTAAACGTTGATTTTTTCGAATGCGTTCATTACAAAAATGACTTCTACAATGTTACAATAATTATTCTGCAGAAAGCTCTCTATTTCGCCTAATATTCCGTGACTGCCTTTGAAACATGGATTGAAACCATTATTTCCGTTTGGTAAACTGAGTTCGACGATATCTTTCACTGTAGATTCTAAGTGGAATCGAATTCTCTCAGATTTCTTGGGAGTTGCATAAAAAGAGAACCAATTTAATTAGCCTGATTCAATAACGTGGACAGATTGTCGTCACGTTGGTAGAAAGCAGTTTGCCAGACACACCGTGTGAATCCGAGTTCACAAGCAAGGGTCAGCGAGCGAGCGAGCGAGAGAGAGAGATGGGTGTAGTCACGAGGTCAGACGTGGGTGCACTTTGATTGCGACCAGAGAGTGACATTTGAAGAGCCGAGTGCTGGCACGTAGCGCGCCAGGCCAGTTCAGCCAACTGCGCTTTTAGGCCATTATGTAGCGTCAGTTGGAAAAAAAGTACTATCACACCACCTAATGGTGTTTTTATTTTAACTAGGCAATTGGACAAGGCAGCACCAGCTCAACGAACTTGAAGTCACTGAACGCGAGTGGAATGGAATGCTTCACCGTCTGCCTGGACTTCCAAGGCACACGGATTAGTCTTGGCAGTCCAATCGTAGGCCTGTTCCTCCCAAACGCTTCTACGCAAGTTGCATGGGTGCTGACGTTTAGTTCGAAAAGTGATCGATACGACCACTGTCGTCTTGGGGGAAATAAAATGCGAGAACATCTAGGAGTACAGACGTGGAGACGGCTGACTGTGATGTTCCCACAGCCTCTTACGTCAAACGTCCACGTGGCGGTTGCCACTGCTGTCACCGGTCGTGTTGATCGACAACGGTGTTCCTATTGGTTTTACTTACTGGTGATGGCTGCGGTCAGTGCAGTCACACACAATGCAAGACATCCAACTATGCAAAGTAAAAAATGGTGAAATCGGGTCAGGGAGAACTCTGGAAAGGTCCGTCTACCGGGGTTGGAGGAGAGGCCCAATGTTCGACAAGATCAATGCCCTCGGCCCAGTATTTCAATGGCGTTGAAGTGTAGCAACGTACTAGGGCGCAGACGTATTGGACCGCGCTGGCCTCAGCCAATCCTTTGTCCCTCTTCGTTCCAGTGGCATGCGAGGAAGATAAGCAGCCAACCAGAGAAAGACACGAATGGGGAGCAGAATATAATGAGCAGCGTAGCCAACGTGGTGGACTCGGATGGACGGCGTTCGACGTGTGGTTCTGGCTTGTGATTGGTCAATAAAGCCTGTTCTGTTGTAACAGTCTTCTTCCTTCTAGAGCTTGGGTATTCTACAGTAGGGCCATACTAGGTCGCAGACAAGTTTGGATCACGCCGAGATCAGCTAGTCCGCTGGGAAGCACTATATAGTGAGCGTCTCAGCCAATGTGGCACATGAACGGACGATTCAGGCTTGTGATTGGTCAGTTGAACCTGTTCTGTTTAAGCAGTCCCCATCGAGTATTCCACAGCGTCTACCGTTTGGAGAGACTCTCAATTAACCATTCAGATAACAATAACGATATTTATTACTGTTTTTAATGGGGAAACTTTCCATATTTAGTAACTGATGAATTGGGCTGAGTTTTAGGCGTAAGTGGTGGTCATATTAAAGGAATTAGGGCCAAAGACGTTTATTGGACAACTTTAAAACTGTGTTTTGGACAGTGTTTGCAGAGGTGGTGAACATGCACGCCACAAGTGCTTACTGGGATGCGAGAGCATGTGGACAATTTCATGGGCAGAGTGGGCGGAATAAGCAAGCCGACGCTGGTGACGACGCGCACGTGGAATGCAAACAAAAGTGAGCAGTTGGGGATCGACGCCAGACATGCTGGTGGAAGAAGGGGCTGTGTAGGCGGCGGCAAGTCACCCCGAACGACTAATAGCAATGCACAATAGCGCCAGGCGGATCAGTCATCTCCCAAATGCGATGATTATTCGCCGCGTTTCAACACGATCCGATTTAACCCCATCCCCATCTGGCTAATTTAATTACTTCACCCAACTTGTGCTAGTTAAGGACCACATTAGTCATACACGACTTTGAATATGCACACGACAACGAGGCAAGGAGGCACCGGTGTGGTTCAAGGTCACATGCCGAAGCCCCAACACACGCTTTCGCGATGGGTAAAACCTAGAGAATACCACTCAAATAACGGTACCAGATCGCTTGCTGAAAGCTAGAACCGACCTTCCCAGGCTAATGCCAGAACAAGACCAGAGCTCGAGTACAGAGCTTTATTCACGTCAGCCGGGTGCAGAGAAGAAGTGAAATCGAAAGTAATTCAAGTCAAGGTTGACCTTGACTTGATAAAAGCGTAACAAAACAAATGTTAATAAATTAATGCAAATAGAATTAGAAACCAATCTTGGGGAATCGTGGATCTCCAACAAAAAGGCACCAGGGGAGAGTCGGTGATTGCCGCCTTCATTGATTACTTGTCCTTTCCTGTGCACTTCTACCTACCGATACGAGAGTTTCACGTTGAAGTGGCGTTGTGATATCCGACCTGGTGTGGGGTCATGGCGCGAGTGAAATGGGCTGGTGATGTCCGCGGACGTGGAGGTTCAGAAGCGAGTGCTGAACCAGAACAGGCGAGAAGACAGGCGACGGCCAGACACGACCACTTACTGGACTGCTCAGACAAGTTTTGTTGTGTGAGTGCGTGCGTGCGTGCGTGCCGTTGTTGATCAATATTGTGGGGGCAGCATGTCGCAGACTACAGCAAACAGATTCGTGGACATGAATCAGTAGGATTCACTTCATGAGTCGATCAGCTAGATAGCGGAACGGAAGGCCAATTCCCAATGGCATTTCTAGCTCCATGAAGCATTAGTTCTTGCCTAGTTTCAGAAGACACCGATCGTCATGTGCAACATTCGTCAAGTTATCCCCGGGAACTCTTTGTTTTCCTGATCCAACTTTTGTCAGGGCTGGATCTTCTTTGGTGCCATTCGTGTCTGCTAGGATCCAAGCCGTTGCTGTTGCACACACCACAGCCTGTTGGAAGATCCATTAGGGCTTGAATTATTGCTGGGGTCTTTGTCGCTTGAAACTTTGTTGAATTTGCAGGGGCTGCGAAACACCTGTCGAAAAAAAGAAGATGGGTATTCAATGCTGATGTAGCGAAACCATGGTCCACGAACTGATGTTCAACGGGTTTTTGCGTTGAACCTAGTTGCTGGCACTGCAAACACAAATGCGATGGATCCACGCCGATGACAATTACTGAAGTCGAAGCAGGTTGGACAGGGGATTCTGACCAAAAACAAGGTACCTGATGATCATCAGGAGAACTGGATGCAGTCGAACACAGGTTCCAACTCCCATGAAAATCAAGAGGACGTTAATAAACGCCAGATTTATCGCGCGAGTGGAACTTAAAGAAACACATTTGGCGTGTTCTGAAAGAATATCAAGACCACCTTTAAACAAACCTACGCGATATTAAAAAACAGCACTTTCTGACTCTCTGTTGTCCTTTAATTCAAAACACGAACGACAAGTAACTAGTAAGCTACAAATTGGGCTAAAGAGACACGGCTAGAGTCTAGGGTATCAAGACAAGAATCGTCGGTCTTTGTGGAAATCAATCTCGAGGAAAATCGTAACGAATTTTCTGTTTCAAGCGGGCGTTCTTGGTGCTCAACTGATGAAGTTCCGGCAAATTTTCAAACCAACACAAAAAGGTTTGCACTCAAAAAAACACCACGCGTGATGTTGTGCAACGAGAATGAAGCCTTTTGTAAGTGGGTTCCCGGCAGTTGCTCCTAATTGATGTCTAGAGGTCGTAAAGTCAGAGATTTGCCCAGGCATTTGCGACTTTCACACCACACGAATGATGCTGGAATACACAGAGAAAGTCCCCCATTTTTCTATCCCCTAAAGAGCATCGTCAGTCCTTTCCTTTGCACGAAAAATCGGAAAGAAACAGCAGGTCCACGTTAGACGCAATTATTTTAAACAACCTACACCATCGCGATCAATAATGAGTCAAGCGTTGCCAAGCCCTCATGGACAACTCACAAAGTAATTCAACCGCAGCCTAAGATCTGCAGAGGCAACTTGCGTCAGCACTGCGACAATCACGGGCGCATTGTTCCAAAGTTCAACAATTTGGCTCCATTTCGACGCAGCCTGTGCAAACACACTTTAATCAAACTTTTCTTAAACAGCGTGGTGGTTTGCTTGCACTGCCTTACAAATCTGGCAATTGACTGACCGTTACTACTTGGGAATAGAGACCATGCAGACGATGCGACGGATGCGACTGTACACTTCATGTGCCACCAAGTAGGACTTTAGCGTGAGTAAGCAACAGGTGTTCATCTATTTCAACATTCGGAGACAATGACGGACAGGAGATAGCTCGACTCGCCGCTGTAAGACACACTCGAGTGGGTAATTGGGCTAGTCTACGTGAATGCCCAATCAGCAGTAGCTCATTTGACCTGATCAATGATTGGTTGGCTTGCCGGCGGCATGATTGAAAAGAAAGCTTGCAGCTGATGGGCGAATTCGAAGTTACCGCAAATCAAATGACACAAACACGTGCATTACTGGAAAGCAGATTTAGCACACCGACGGTCATACTTCGGGTACATTCCAACTGACATCTAGTTAGGTAAATTGCATAACTGGAATGTTGCCCGCTACTGTAATTTCGTGGGTGTTTCAAGTGGTAGACATCATAGGATGCTCCAAGACTAGCAGCACCCAAAAGAAGCTGTAAAACGTTTGACACATCGGTTCGGGGACCAGTGCGCATTAGTGAAATGCGCTCAATAAAATTTGTAAATTAATTAGAGTTCGGTCATCTGATTTTACCATCAGCTTTCAAAATTGCATTCATTGATAGACTGAAAATATTCAGCCAATAGTTTTGGCCAAACTAACTGTTAAACCGGCCGTAACCTTGCCCCCCGGACGGTAAAGAACACGAGGGTTGTCGAAGTCGTGGAAATTTCACAAAATGTTTATGATCGTTAAGTGCTGACAGACATGTGGCCAGACCAACTTGTTCTGCAAGACGGTTTCTCGAAAATGCCCGTTTTAATGGACTGGCGCGGTTTCGCGACTGGATCTGATTGACTGTTGGCGCGTCTTGTGCTGGTAAAAGGCGTTTGCAGGTGGTGAAATTCCCACCCACTGCTTGTAGGTGTGTGTGTGTGTGTGTTGGTGCGACTCTGCGCTCTAGCAGACGTAAACGCTGTTAAATAATATTTCATGCAATCGAAAGATGTCGTAAGTGAAGGTGTGTGTGTGCGTTTTAACTTGTTTTGTGTGTAACACGATAGGATAGTGGGTGATGGCAACCAAATCACCGCGTCAGGTGGCAAAATTAACCAACGCTGAGTCCCCATGATCAGCGACTCACTGACTAGACGACGGGGGGATCACTATTAACGCCGCCACAAATCATTTACCAATCAAACACATATTCAGTTACCTTAGCAACTTAGATGTACCAAGCAGCAGTTGGCATTGGCTGAAATTTACAATGTACTCTTTTATATTTTGCATAAACTTCTATGACATGTAAACTCATCCCGCTGGATCACACACTTGGCGTATTCGCACATTTTCCCTGATAAGCGTGCGTGAAATCCTCTATTCATTAATAATTTTTTATACTTAAAATAGTACATTTGGGCCCTTGATTACGACCGTTTTACACACACCATGTGTAAATACTGACGCATTACCACTGTTTAGATTGACGCCCTATTAACAAATTTAGGTCCGAACAAATTGAGACATGATGCAAAGCAATAGGCAGCTGATGACATTAGCTTTGTGGAAAAATTCGTTCCTGATCCGCATTGCTAAAAGTGACGAACTAAATGTGCTTTTTGTGTTCTGTTTTTTATATTTTGGATGGCAGCATCACTCATTCACACACAAGTTATTTACGGCAAACACACTCAGGCTTATTGCTTGAGTTGGAAGGCAGCTAATCGATAAAAAATCGATTTCGAATTGAGCTGAAACCCACACGCGCGCTGATTAGCACTGTGATTGAAGCTAGAAATTCCAATTACCGTAATTTGACACATTAGCCTACCCCACTACAAAGCGGGTGTGTAATTATCAACAATCTCGTAGATACGAATGAATTTAAACTACAATATTGTTTCGTATGACGTCGCTAGTTTTCGTGTTAAATGAGGCAATAATTGCACACTTATTATCGGTTAATGACAACACACAGAATTTAAGTGCTCTTATACCTTGGTGACGGATTTATGCGGCCTTGTATTTATTCTTCAGTACAATGTGTTATTTCAAAATGATTTAGCCATAATTAAACGATGTTCCATTGCGAGCGAAGGAGAACACTGATACTGATGGCTCAAAAACACTGTGGATGTGGATTTGACAATCTCCGTGGAAGACATTTAAGTCGGATTACAAAATGAACTGCCGGAATTCGTCGTGCGTTCAGTCGAGATGCATCAAGGTACATTATGAAACAGGAATAAGAGAAGCGGGAACAATTGAATATGAGGAAATATATGCCGGAGCATGCGGTTGAGACAGGCGAGGCGGATGTATCTCGCCCTGAAACCTGGGAGAGTCAGGAGACTGAGAAATAGACATCTCTGTCGTGGCGTGGAACACAGAATAACCCCAACGTCTAGCTCGTGGAAGGTCGAACACATTGAAAGGTAGGGCCATCACATTTCTTGGCACCGTGATGAACTAATTAAGCACGCCAGGATCATCAGCTGTGGAAATGAATAGTTAAGACCCAGGCCAACAGCCTAGACGCTCGAACAGAATGACACCATCTACAACGGAGACACAACTGTTCATTGGACGACTCAATACAATTGTGCTGTTTTCAATATCGTGTGCACCTATAAGCTACAGACGTAGACAGAGGAACTTAATCACGCAGTTCCACACCTAACCAATGGGAACGCTGGGATAGGGGGCTGAGCAGGCATACTTGTTTGCAGAGCGGTGGATGGCCACACTTCAACACACATTCGACATCGACTCTAGGAAAAAAGGTGCATCAAGTTCTGGAACTTTGTCTCACCAGTGTTCGGAATTCACGGTTTATAGTTAGTTTTTGGAAGTAACTTGTGTTAAGGACTACACAGGAGAGACTTATTCCCAGCCCAACTTCAGGAGCAACCACAAAAAACATTGGAATGACTGTACTATTTAACAAGGGCCCCTGTAGGTCTTTTGTACACCATAACAACAGAAATAGCCCGGAAGTGGTAAAAGCATCAACAAGGAAATGCCTCAGTTGGTTTCCGATTGCAGTTCTGCGAGGCGCTCGGCCAACTTCTCGGAGAAACGATGACGGAAACCAGCGCTGCGAGCTGACAACAGGGCGTATATTGTCTCGTAGGTCTCTGCCACGGCGGGCTTTGCGTCCTCCCGACTCCGCTGGGGTGTGGCCTCGTCCCCCTTAGTCCCGCTCCCGTCGACATGGCTTCCCGCGCCCTCGTGACTCGGTGGAGGGGGTACTGGACCAATCACATCGTCGTAGCTTTTTAGCACAACAAAGAGACCAATCAGAAGTCCGGTCAGCAAAGGGCAATCTAAGGCCGCAAATTCTACGCGTGCGGCATCAACAAAGATGTTAAAGTAAACAATCGCGACCCATTTTTGCCTAGGCTTTAATGATTAAGGTAAACAGCATTGTACGCCTGTCACCTGGGGCAGCGAGGGTGATTTGTGAGACGGCAAGCACAAATAACAATGAATCTTACAAAATACCGACAGGCCTGAAGCCCTCCACGCTAATCTCCACACAGAGCCGTTCGCCCTCCAGGGTCGTGAGGTTGAGGTAGGCGAGGGAGTCGCTGAAGGGCAACGCCTCGGCTATGCGGATGTCACGAACGCCAAAGGCCGTCTCTTTGACGGCTGCTTTGGCTTCAATTGAACACAGCTTTTCGCCATCGGAAGCTGTCAAGTGGTCGACAAAGGAATCGGACATCATGCCTTTAAAGCGGTAAAATGTAATGAGGCACAGGGGCAACATTAAGACTGTGAAAACTGTCTCATTGAAGCTTGGAGCTACATAATTGAGTGCTACTTATTTACGAGCCACCCAGTCCGATGAGATTTTAATCGCAATAACGCACAGAATCCACCTCATTAATCCCCTTCTCCAAGCTGACAGTTATGAATTAACGCAAATAGGCTGATGTCTAGAAGGCAGAAATATCTAAGCAAAGACAAGGCGACAGTTATGAATTGACACGAATGGATTGATAAATAGGGGGCAGAAATAGCCAAGCGAAGACAAGGCGAACATATTGAATACGTTTACTTAATCCTCGACAAGACTAAACATACAGAAGTGCTCTCCAAGGAGAAGATTTGACATACATTGAAAACGAAACTGGATAATTCCATGAAACAGGAATGCGAGACCTACTGTGGCCCGACAGCGGTTATGGTACTCTCACGTCCACTTATCGATTGATCGTACTAGAAAAATCACAGAATCGAATAAGGAGAATGCGTGCTTGCGTTAAAAAAAACGCATCAATGTCAAAGTCCAATTATATGAAGCGGGTAGTGTTGCACAAAATTACCCATGTAGTGATTGTTTTATGATATCGTGAAACAATGACTAATATAAAAACTGATATTCAAGAACTCCCCATTTAGGCTGTCAATTTTCCAGATTAACTAGATTTAAAAATAAGGTTTGGTAAAAACAGAGGAATCAATTTTTAGACATCTAGAAAGGCTTTGCTTAAAATATAAATTGCAGGTTAAAAAAAATTCTAGTCTTACTATGAATATGGCTTCACTTTGCAAAGAATCGCACAAACCGATTCCTCTAACAATGACGGCTAGGAGACTAGACACTGTTGAATCCATCCAAACTATACTGTCATTTGCAAACAGCGAAATCGCTTGTCCCAATTAGTTAAGCCATGCCATGGAAATAGAAAGCATGTCATATTCATTGAGTCACGACAAACAAATCTTGACTGGGTTTGGATTACTCGTGTCATATTAACGTATTTGTGATTTCAAGAACTTTACATTAATGTAAATTTAGACGAAGAATAAACTCCTAGTACCGTGTCGAAGTTTCAGATACTCAAATAGATCCAAAATCTAATCAATCTAACGTTCAAAATTAAGCCGCGAAAAATTGAAAATTATAAGAACTGTAGCAAAATGCAGATGAAAGAATCTACAACCTCATTAGGCCAACAGAAGCACAATGTTAGTACCAGAATACACCTTAGGTAAAAGGGCAGCAGACGAATAGTAAAGAATCATTCATTTACTCAACACATAAGCAATGGTTTCAAGCAATGACATCATATTAAAAAATTAAATAGGCAAAAGCGCACTGAAATCTACCATGAGAAAGGAAACTTAATGGTTACTGACGCAAGATCAAAATATTGTCATAAAGGCGAAGAGAAATGAGAGACCAAGTTTAAAAGCAGAGTTCAACAGCGGATATTTTTGCGGGGAGTGTGACTCAAATTAGGAACAAATAGGGAAGTAGACATAAAATTAAATGGGTGCTAAATACGGAAAATCAGTAATTACGAACTAAACGCCAGCTTCAGGAAAAAGCAAAAATAAGCCACTTTTAATAAGACAACTGTGCTTAGTCAAAGAGAAACTCGCTATCAGTGAGTCTATTATTGCTAATCTACAACACCAACAAAAACCAGAGTAAGAAAAAAAACAATAACTGGGAGGGAGTGAAATAAATTATAACGCCAAAGCTAAACCGACAACACACCGAGGGAGCGGCAGAAGCAAAATGAGACCTTGACTACATATTCAAATTATTAAAACTAACAAAACAAAGATTAATCCTGAAACATTAGTAATTAAAATATGCTCTTAAGTAATTTTTTTACTTGGCAAAATGAAATTATGATATATTGTTCTCAGCACAATTTCTAAGTACCTATATATTAGATCACTCGAATAATGATAAAACTGATTAGCACTATATTTTTCATGTAACTGCAGGATAAGTAATCAGGATTAGGGTATTTATGGCCTTACCCACCTAAAAAATTAAATAACTTTCTTAAAGAACGGTTTTAAAATCCACTACCACTGCGGAAAACTAGTTCCCGCTTCAATACTCAAAAGTGCACTATGGAGGCATATTAGCAACAAAGTAAGAAGAGTTCAGCTCTGTTCACTGGATTTAAAAAGGTTTCATGCGAAATCAATGCCAAAGTCATAATGCAACTACAGTTTTGGCTGTTTTTATGTAATTGTTATGTAATGCAATGTGCTTAAAGACGAAATTGCGCTGTTTCACATCTCACCAAAATGAATTAAAAAATTATTTTCACCGTGACTTTGTATTTAAGGTTAAAATGCTGAGCTTTAAGCATCCTAGTTAATATATGAACTTTGGACGCTTTAGTAAGAAAACTGTTATTTTGCTATGATTTTGCGATAAGGTTTTTGCACATGAATTCAGCTGCTCACACCATTTGACATTAAAATATATTACTATTAATTGAGGTGAATGTAAGCAATAAAAAAGGCATAAATTATTGCATGCTTTTTAAATAAAATTATTCACTTATATTTGTTCACTGCGTTTTGGTTGCAATCCTACTGGGGCTTTAAGAACTAATTCGTGGCTTGTTTATTTTTTCACCATTAGCAGAAATGATTAAAGCGCGATAATCAAGATTTTGCTGGGACCTTGAGAACGGATATCGCGAATTCCCTGAATTTATTTTCCGCGGCTATTTGCCATAAGTTGGCGGAGTTCATTTTGGCTATGTCCCGTTAATCGCTCGATTTAATTGAATGGTCTTTGGAATGATTTCGACTGTGACGGAATCTGATTTGGTATCGTCAGGACATATAATCAAGAATAGATGGCGTGTTCTAAAGAAGATAGGTGGTGGTGGCTTTGGTGAGATTTACGAAGCTCAGGAAGAAAACTCTCGAGAGAAGGTTGCTCTAAAGTTGGAATCTACTCGGCAGTCGAAGCAGGTTCTGAAAATGGAGGTCGCTGTATTACGAAAATTGCAAGATAAAGAGCATTTCTGCAAATTCCTTGGCTGTGGACGTACGGAAAAATACAACTATGTTGTGATGTCTTTACAAGTACGTTTCTTAATGTTTTATAATTTCCTATCCTATATAACCTGTCCGTGCGTCTATATTGGATGCTCAAAAATCTTTTTTGCTTTGGGCGTAATTATTGGACCACGTCTACCCACTTCTTGCTTTTTAGTCTTTTTGCATCGAATATTTGTAGCGTTACTTTCATCTATATTGTGCAACATTCTATGTCAATGTCGATTTTTTAGTGGTGTAACACGAGTCATTGGTTTAGTCTGTTTAAATGCTCCTCCCCGACTATTAGGCACCTTAATTCAGGCTTCCTTCCAAAGTTGCGGTTTTGACTTACAGAATGGGCCATTGCTAATGAAACTTGCATGCTTTGTTTTCTGTCATGCTTCCTGTCACGTTTTCCCCTGCTGTTGACTACTTGTTTCAACTACAATTGCTATGACTTCATTCATTTATCGTACCATAGACTATTTAAGTAAATTTCGTAGCATCACCCAAAGCACCAGCAGTCGCCCAAATTGCTCGCATTGTGTTTCTCTAACGTTCATTGTTGTGGCTGGTTGTCATTTGAGGCATCGTGGATGACACACTTAAGTGCTCGCATGCTTATTTGTTGTTTTCAACCATTTCAACATATCTGTTCTCTTGTAAGTTTATATAACACGATATCACTCCTCCAATGGCTGCAAATCATTGTGATCGGTTGATTCTAGCTTTTATTTGTATCAAAATCAAAGTAGAATGTTTAACAGGGCCTGAAATTATTAATTCCACCTCCCTCTTCCCAAATCAGCAAGTGGGTGCGTCCGCTTACTCAATTTTTCAAACCCTTGCCGAAGATGATTTCGTCTCGCGATTGGAATTTATCCATTCCTTTGTTTTCTCTAGTTTTATGCAACGTATCACCTGTAAATGAACAAGTTTTCAAATTCCATTGACCGTGACTTTTAAAACCTCTTATTTATTATTGTGTAAATTCCATCGCCCCATAACACATAAAGTGGTCTCTAGTTTCTAATCAATGAAAACTGTCAGTCGGACATGAGCATGTACCAGGTCACGTGTTCAGTTATACTTCTTGCTTTCTGACTAATTAGCTCCTTCGTATTCGATGTTAAACACTTCGCACGCTTCTGCGCAATCAAACATCCATAACAGTCATTGTCCTGCGCTTGATTAAACGCCTGTAATTGCGCCTGTCATGCTGTATGGGAGTGCCAACGAAATTTATTGTCACCGTGCATACCTCTCTGTTGTATAGCCTCATGCCTTTCGTAGTAACTGCGCCCTATTTGATTTATTTACTTTTGCTTGCGTCCGTTTATTCAAGTGCCCAGAGATCGCCCCTTGATTATGCGATTTGTGTCAGTTGAATGGTGGTCGCCATGCCAACAGTGAATTTCAAGCAGCGGTTTATGTTTAAGCGTGGCTTTAGGCTAATGTGACAGTGCGCTAAATGTTGTTGAAGGCTTTCGCAATCGAAATGGCTTGACCGATAGTAATCAAGTGCTGTCTTACTCACACCTGCCTCATCCACTGCGTAGTCGCTTTGGTTTTCAAGGGTGTTACATTGCTGTCACAACTCATTTGGGCTAAATGCGAACGTAGTAGTCTGCGGTAATATCACTCCTTTTGCCCACAGTTTAATCAGCTGTAGCATGCACAATTGCCCTGCAGGTATTCGACGACGTGCATTGGCTTGTTTGTTCTTTTTTCCCTTTAAGCTTACATTCGATGGTTTCTTTCTCTCTCTCTCTGGCTTGTCACCCAGTTCAAGTAATGTCCGAATGCCTTTGGTCTGGTTTATTTAAATCCGCAAGTGTTCACCCCTAATTATCTTTTTAAAGCCCAAGTTAATGGGGCGTTTGTGAATGTACTTTAGCTGCGACGAAACGCCCGATAGGCTCTAGCTGGGGTGTTTAAATGCTTCGTGCATGTCTAGAACTCTCGCTCTCTTTCTCTCTCTCTCTCCCCGTGTGGCAATTGGTCAAATGTGTCCCTCAAATCACCCTTTCTTCTGTCCGACTCGTGCACCTTCCGTTCTTGGGTAGTTTTCACGCGTCACCTCCGAAATCGTGATTCGTTCATGTTGTATGTCATTTCACCCCCCCACCCCCCCCCAAAAAGAGGAAAATTCACACGCTTAAATGAACTTGCGGCACCGCTTCAAACCACGACTTGTTTGTTTACGATGGGTTGAGGAAGGCACGGTTCGTTGCTCCTTGTCTACCCTTGTTTGCGGTGGGTGCGTGTGTGTGTGTGAGCATTACCACTGGACGGTGTCGCTTTCCGGTGGTTAATGCTACTCGCCACACCACCAACCGCAAATTTAATTCCCACAAGTTAATTAAAATGATTTGCTCAGCGCGCGAAGCGAGTTGATGGGGGAAAGGGAATACCGTCGGTTTGGTAATTATAGTAGCTGCTTCCTCCCTTCTTCAAGTAGGCGCACTCGCGCAGTCCGGCTTTTGTCTGGCTGCTGCTGCTGCTGCTGTCGTGTTTGTGTGCTGTGTGGGCGCTCGTAATCACACCTAATTTAAAGTGCACACACTTACCCAAGTGGCACCGTTCGACAGATCCGCTGGCTTCCGCAATGACCTGAAAGTCAGCCCGTCTCCTGGTCAGCGCAAGTCGAGGCATAAGGCCAAAAGTGCTGATTGACGGTCGTCAGTCTATACTTGTGGGTCTAGACTGTGGCCCAGGAAGCGGTAGTGAGCTTTTGCAAATAAAACGAGTGATGTTTTTTCCACGGCAGGCGATGATGTCGATGCTCGTGGGCTCTGTTGGGTACCACCTCATTGCGTACTCTCATCTGGGAAGTTGATTGCTGGTGTAAACGTGTTGTTCTGTGCAATCACAATGACCCATCGCCGGCGTGAGATATTCTGAGGAAATCGCAGTCTAATGTGTAGTCACCGATCATCCTACCAAGTGGTCAGTAGTCAATAATTCACCTCCTCCCTTCCTTGTGAAGGTCTTGTTGTCGTCGGGGTCACCAATTCTTGTGGGCCCCAGCATGTGGCCTTGAACCACGCCGGGGCCACGGAATTAACCCCGGCCCGATTACGCTTGCCTGATACTTGCGATGAAGGAAAAGACCGGAGAGGACGTGGACACAACCGTTTACTTCAGACCTCAACCTCGTTGGTGTCGTGTGTGGGGTTTGCGCGTGTGTATTTATACCTCAGATGTGTGAGTCATAGATGCGCTAACATTGAGAACTAGGCGTGAGGCTAATCCAAGATAAATGTCCGTGTGAATGAAGGGGGAGTTGAGGATTCGCGTGGCTGGCGACATGCTGCGAAAAGGGGAACCCGGGGTGCCGAAGGCGGAGCGATCGGATTAAGCAGTTGACCAAACACGGTTCACGACAGTCTTCTTGGGTTGTGAGTGCGTAAAGTAGCCACGTTCCTCTCTATTCCCCTCTTCTTGTTTCTAGTTGCAGAACTAAGGTTTACTCATGAAAGCCTGGTTATCAGAGCAATGCAGCACACCCTGGGGTCGCGTGGTTGCCGGTGTCGGAGGCGGTTGGCGTGCTTTGATGTCACGACCCCAGAAACGCCGATTTCTGGGCGCAGCACGCGAGCAACCCGCCATTGTGCAAAGTCTGTGGACCGGTTCCCATAGGTGTGGGGTTAAAGCTCCTTCTCTAGTCTTGCCATAGTCGCTGCAGGCAATTTCACCAAGTCATGGTTTTGTGTGTTGTTGACCGAAATGTTTCATTTTGTTTTTTTTTAAAGTGGCTCAAGTGTAAACAGCTTGCAATGTAAACACCCTTTGCAGGGTTGAATAGGCAGGGCTTTGATGTAATCGCTGGCGTTTGATCTGCCTGTCACAAAATGTACCTCGCGTCGCCAAGGCACTCCACAAGTTGCAATCAATCCGACTTAGGTCAGCTGAAGTTTTAGCTTGCCGACGAATGGGCAAGTAAAATGTCGGAATGGAGTCATTTTGCGTACACCCACGACTACCCTCTTGTTGTGCCCCACTTCATTCTCCTTACAGTCAGCGGACGTTTCGACCTTGTTGAGCTAGTGGTTGGTTGCAAATACAGGGACTTCATTGGCTGCATTGACCTGTAGCACTTTGCATCCAGAATGTCCAATTGTAAATCAGTAATTTGTCCTCATAACATTGTGATGGTGTTTTTGAGTCGGTTGTTGCTTGGAGTCCAGCGTTTTCTGCAAATTAATGCGTCCTTGCAAAACAACGCGTTTGTTTTTCTGGGTTTTCGATCGATTTTCTCAAAGGTGAACGATGAATGGAGCGCAGGATTCCGCTTGTGTGGCTGGTTTAATTACTGGGAGTTCATTCAGGACAAGATTTATCGTTGGCTGCCCGCATATTTGTGTGGCGCCTTTCTGGAATTAAGGAAAACGTTGGTCACTTGGCCTCCTTCACCCGTATGAAAGTTGGCGTTGATTTTACCGGAAACGCACCCCACACAAGGCATGCAGCAACACCATGGTTTCTGTCACTAAGTAACAAAACCCTACAAGGTTTTGTCTTCAGATAATCCTCCTCTGTGGTTGCGGAGGAGGAAGAAGTGCATCCTCTTAGGGGGGGGGGTGGGACACCTAAAACACGAAATTTGTACAAGCAAAAATCAGGCAATGTACGTGTGCTAAGCAGTTGCGCTTGCAGTCAAGCCGTCCCTCGGCACTGCTGTCGATGTAACTGCGGTAATTTGCCACAAGTTTTCTGTGGAAGCAGCCTCTCCTTGACTGGCCGCAAAGCTCTTCTCATTCATTACTGTGAGGCGCAATTGTCAAACCTATTAGTCCAGTGTGTGTGTGTGTGCGTGCGTGCAAATTATGTAAGATTTCACGTCCCACGTTGCGGAAAGCGACGTGTCGGGTGAGCGCGGTGGCTGGAGCGTCGTGCTGTGGCCTTCCCCCCTCGGTACCTAGGGTCGTGTATCTAATTCGTGTGTTGGGTCTGCGCAAGGCGTTTGAAGACCAGTGTCCCGGGTCGTCTTCTGGTTCACGCTCGATATTTTGCCGCACTTCCCTGGGGGTAATTAAAAGGCCGCCTAGCTGGGCCGTGTCCGAAATGTCGCGGTGAGTGTGCTTGTTGGCGCGTGCGTGCGTGTGTGTGCGTGCGTGCGTGTCAAGAAGATACATTGGTAAATGAACACTACAGTTTCTAGTGCTCCTGGCTGTTCTGTGTCGTGCAAGGTGTCTAACGTTCTCGTTTCTTCCTCTACTCACAGACTGCTCTCGTGTTCTCCTGCGCTAGTCAATTCTACTCATGCTCAGTTCGCCAAGCCTTCGGTGAGCTGATTACTGCACGTCTGTAGTAGTTTGTTTTACGAAATCGGGGTTTCTCGTTTAAAGGTGCCGCGAACACGCACACATCCGCAGCCACGGGCGTCAACTCCACACGAAACCCCCCTTTTTGCATTTTCTCCCGCTGCTTTCGACTGGCTGTGGCGACAGGGGCAGAGGAATTGCTGGTGGATGCCGCAGCTGCAATTATCACGTGAAGGGGGTTATTTTTTCGCAGTTTCGATGCGTCGTTTTTCCCTGGCACAAGTGCGGATACGCACGAACTGTCGTCGCCTTGTCAACGCGTTTTACTTGATCACGCCGAAATCTCCACCCCTGATAGGAGGGAAAGGGGCAAACGCAGTCGTCCTTTTACACCGAAATCAACCGTTATCGATGTTTCACCTCCTTGACACAGTCCTCCATAGCATCGTCGGCCATTTTTAAGTCTAACCTCGAAGCCACTAGGGCCGTTTTGCTTCCAGACAGCCTCCGTGTGTATTGTTTAGTTTACCCATGAAAACTACCCGTTTGCTAGAGCTAGTTTTATCGTAATACGTGAGGCTGGCCGGCTATCTCACCTAGACATCTACCGACAACCTGCTACTGGCTTTTCGCGAGGCTGACTTCGGGTGGATGGTAGTTAAACCCCACCAGTCCTGCGTACACATCACTCTTGTTTGTGGCAGGCTCTTTATCAAAGTAATTCACTTCAACGGTGGTCTGAACTGGCCGTATGCAGGATCAACTGAAGGCCGTGGAGCCACTTAATGTGTTGTGTGTGTCTCTCCCAAAGGGTCGCAACCTGGCGGAGCTTCGACGAAGCATGCCACGCGCCGTCTTCTCGCTGAGCACGGTGGTGCGTCTCTCGGCGCAGATGCTCAACGCCATCGAGTCGGTGCACGACTCGGGCTTCCTGCATCGCGACATCAAGCCCTCCAACTTCGCGATGGGACGTCTGCCGTCGAACGCGCGCACCCTCTACCTCCTGGACTTTGGCCTCGCGCGCCAGTACACCAACTCGGAGGGCGAGGTGCGACCTGCGCGGCCTGTCGCCGGTTTCCGCGGCACCGTGCGCTACGCCTCGCGCAACGCCCACGCCAACCGCGAGCTGGGCCGCCACGACGACCTCTGGTCCATGTTCTACATGCTCGTGGAGTTCGTCTCCGGTCAGTTGCCGTGGCGGCGGCTCAAGGACAAGGAACAGGTAAGTCAGCGATGACAAGCCGCGGCACGTCTAGACTTGATGCGGTTTGTTAAGTGAACATTGGATCTTGGCGTTTTCAGGTTACTGCTCTGCTAACTTCTGCACAGTACAGCGTGCCTTTTGTGTGTGTGTGTGACGTGGTTCGGTTCACGATGGCGTCTAGCGCGATGGGTGCCATGCCTCTGTCATCATTATGTTAATTGAACTTGTGCATTATGCGAATACACTCATGTGTTTGCGTCCGTCCCGTGAGACTCGCCTTTTTCACACCCATACCCACATCGGCTAATTACCCTTAGGCCGGTTTGTTTGGTCACACACTCGCACGACTCGTTGGATTGTTTGTTTCTCGATTATTTGGGTGTTGCGGATGAGTGTACCATCGGTCCAAGTGCCCCATCTCGTCCGATTCGTGCCATCATTAACCTCGGAATGTTGTTCGCGTCCACCGCGGTCAGGATTGGCTCAATGGTTTTGTTCAATGCAGTCTCATTGCGCGCTTCCAGATGTGTCGGGCCACGTCGGAGCAAGCCTTGTCATTGAACTGATCTAGGGCAAACGCCGTGGAGGGAATGCGCTGGAGGATTCAATGCACGTCTTACCAGAACCGGGAGCAACTTGTGGCTTTGCCAAATGAACCAAAACCACCTCCGCGGCGCACAAAAAGCCGCCGCCACCGCCTCCCCGCACACACCGATGTATTCCGCTTTGCAAGGCCTTTTGGCGCTGGCGCTAGTTATTAAGAGCCGAGCAGCCAATGTGGGAGATTTCCGCGTCCTTTAAATGCACCCTCCACGCGTAGGCTGGTTCTTCTCTTTTCCAAGTTGGCCGCGGCAACCGCCAAAGCCCGTTAACCTGCAGAATCGCATTTGCCAACGGAAAGAGGAGGCTTTTTCAATCCTTGCCGCGCATGACAGTTGCCGTGGTGTGACCCACTCGCTCCGTGTGCGTGCAATCCACCAGTTGATTAGACACGTAGGGGTCAGTGTAGGGTCAAATAAGCTTGCCGCCGCCTTCCTTCCATGTAGTGTACTTTCACCCTACGTCCACTGCAACATGTCCTTCGGTGACACGGTATTTCGGATTCTCCTTTAAATGCTTGCACGAGTGTCGAGCTGGTGTGTGCGTGTGTCTTCGGGGGACATGTCGTTGACTGTTTGCGGCGACGCTCCCCCGCCGATGTTATCGGTTGGAGAGGGCTTACGGGGCGACAGTAGGTAATGCACTCGCCCGCGTCTCTGCTACGCACCTGAGCAACGAAAGGCCAGCCTTTTTTATTATTCATCCGGATGTGTTGCCATAGCTATACAGTTGGTGGCTACCCGCGTAATACGTGTGTGTGTGTGAGTGAGTATGCGTGTGGCATTGGCTTGACCTCGAAAGTGTCTCAATGGGGTTGTCTGATCTCGTAGCGGCATCCGTTCATTTGTAGTACTTTATGCTGATCCCACGTCCCACCCTCCAACACGCCTTGTTCGCGTGCCTTCCACCAGTGTCTGCTTCCCACCTCGTTCCTCTGTGTGTGTGTGTGTGTGTGTGTGTGCGTGTGATTGCGTGCACGGGGCACGCAGGAATGTGCTTTTCACCTGGGCGTGCCTGGCCCCATCGCTATATTTAGCGCTTACAACTTCCCTTTTTTTTAACTCCGTCTCGATAGAGAGTCTTGTCGGGTGTTTTGTTGCATTGTTGCTCGGGCTACTGTATTTCGGCAAGTCGCAGCAGTCGGCGGCGTCGTTAGGTTAGCGGAGTGGACGTCCGTCTTGCTCGATATCGCAGACATGCTGCGGCTCTTGAAAGTGAGGAGTTACCGACCGCAGACAGACTCCGCTGTCACTTTTCTCACCCTCCCCCTCCCCCTCCGCGATCTCTCTCGCGGCCAGCAGCAGCATTAGCAGCGCTTGTAAATGCGCACATTCTCTACCACCGGTCGTTGCCGTGCACTCGCAATAAATTCGCAGCTAGAGACGCCTTACTGTCGTTCGTTCTTGCGTGTTTTTTTTGTTGGCCACTCTGTGGGTTCGTGTAGGCACAATTTGCTGGTTTCTCAACATCGCTAACCGAAGCTGCAGTCTTGTTTCCGAGTTTCAGCGACTGTCTACTACAACCAGCCAGCCAGTCCACTTGGCGTCTTTCGTGCGCAATTAAACTGCCTTGGGGCATTTTACCGAAATGTCAGTTTCTCAGTTCGCCCCGTCGTCAATCCACGAGTGCGTGTTAATCAGACTGCGCTAAACTAAAGACACTTTGACCAAGGCGTTTTAAATTCTTCGCTATCGATGTTACCATTTTTAAAGTAGTAACCGCTACTGTAGGGTCGTTAAAATTTGACGCGATACTGAGGTGTGTGTGTGTGTATGTGTATCCTAATCCATTGTGCCCTAATTTGCCTTCACAGGTTGGCCAAATCAAGCAGTCGTACAATCACCTGTCTTTGGCACGATGTCTGCCAGGCGAGTACCGCGGTTTCCTGGACCACATCGAGACCTGCTCCTACCCCGACCGTCCCGACTACGGAATGATCCGCTCGCTCATTCAGCAGGCAATGATTCGTCGGAATATCCGCGAGTCGGATCCCTTCGACTGGGAGGCCGATGCTGAGACGCAGAAGCAGCTTGCCAACAAGGATGCTGGCAGCAGTGCCTGCAAGAACACCGTCCAGCGTCCCGGCGGAATGAATCCATCAGGACCGAGCTGTGTCGAGACGGCTGGTGGGGCGGTGGTCGCGGCCACAACCCACGCCGGCGGCAACTTTGAGGTGACTGCCACGACCAACGATCCTCCAGCTGGTGGGACGTGTTGGTCTCGAGGCCGACTCGCCAATCGCACCTCCGATCAGCACCTGGAGTTGGCGGACGGTGTGGAAGACGTTGCTCGACACCTCTACGCGTCACAGAAGAAATCTGCGACGTCGCCCTCGCGGGCACAGTCGCACGCTCGTCAGTCGAACGCGCGCAGCAACTACATCAAGCACGGAGACACGAATGCAGCTGCGCCTCGGCCCTCAATGACCACCAGTCGGTCGTCCGCGCTCAAGCAGAACCTCGACGCCGCCCCGGTCGGGAGTCTGCCCACCTCCACTCGTCACCGCTCGCAGAAACCGAAGGTCTCCGTGTCCGATGTCGGCAGAGGTGCTATGCTGCCGCTTTCAATGCGCAAGAGTCGCGATCACAATCTAGAGGTGCGTCACACCAACAATCACCACCAACGGACGGAGGACTTTCCCAGGGCCACAAGTCTGCCGCTCTCGTGCCCTCCGCGCTACCGATCTGCCTCAGTTCTCGCGAACCAACAGCGGCGAATGCCGCCCTGTCTGCTGGGTTCCACCTCCGATTTCGCCGACCGCAGTACAGGCGATGTTAGTGGTGAATCGGTGGCTGGCGAAACGCATGCCGTGGCCTTGAGTATAGCCAATCACAACAAGTACCCCGGTGGGTCTCGACTTAGTCGACTGAATAGCGGTTCAATGACTCAAATGGCGGGTCTCGGGCTGTCCTCGCAGGACCTACCGTCTTTTGTCGGCGATGATTTGGGTGGCGGGCTGACTCCGTCATCGGAGAACCCCCAGCCCGAAGCTCTTGTCAAGGCCATTTCCTCCTCGAAGGCCTCCCGGCTGATCTCATCGACGTCCTTGTCCGACCAACAGAATGGCGGCGACCACACGCCCAAGTCGGGGTCGCCTTCCCAGCCGAATGCGTTCCGTGGCTGTCCGAGTTCCATGTCCCCGCCATCCAATCAGCAGCAGCCGCCGCCAATGGGATGGCGCGCTGACGGGTCTACGCGTTTCCCCCGGCCCGCGCCACGCTGCAACAGCGGCCGAATCTCCTCCCCTCCATGTCAAAATGTGTACTGCAACTCCGTCCGACGTCGCCGTTGTGACTCGCCGGCGCGGTGGAATTGCAGCAACAGCAACGTCAGCGCCATCACGTCCTCGGTTATTCTGGGTGGACAGCAAGCCTATCCAATTCGTAGGCTTGCTGGCGCTGTGCGTCGATCTGCAAGCCACACGAAGTTGGACAATGTCCTATGTCCCGGTGTTGCCAACAACAACGCCGCCTGTATGAACGCGCGGCCCGACTCGCCGTTTTGTTCGTGGTGTTCGGCACAAGCGCCTCCACTGCCTCCACCGCAACAGCAGCAGCAGCACAGTGACATCGACTCCCCACCGCTCCCGGTATCCAACTTTCCACGGACTACAACGCGATCGCGATCTTCTTCGAGGTCCTCCGCAAGGCAACACCATCTTCGGTCGCCTCGGTCCCTGTTCCCCACCTCGACCAACGCCTCAGGTGACAAGATGACCACAAACCTAGACGAGAATTTCGACGAAAATGCCGTCGCGGACCGACTGCTCAATTGTAGCATCTCATCGAAGTTGAAGAAGAACCTTGGAATGGACGTTGTCGTCGGCGGCGGCGGTGGCGGTGGCAACAACGGCTGTGTTCTGTCTCCGCGGCCCCCTGAGTTTCCGATTTCACCGTCGGGTCGAGGCGCGATGGCCGCGCGGAGACGGAAATATCGACCGAGAGGTGGCAGCGGCGGCGGCGGCGGTGGTGGACTGACGGGGAGTTGCAGCAGTGGCGTGCCCCTGTTCACCCACTCTCCTAGCACTGCCACCACCAACCAACAAAGCGCGACTAATTCCTTGCTTTACGTTCATCCACCATCAACGCAACTGCCTCAACAACAACAGCAACAACAGCCTCCCTCTCCCAAGGTGGAATGAGTCTGTTGGAACACCGCACCTCCGCCTCTTCCTTCTCCTCCACCCACCCATGTCTTTCCCACCGTCTGATTTTTGTGTAAAAAGTTAGACCGTGCAGATTAGAAGCGTTGTGAGTCAGACCATTTGTGTACAGACCATTGAATCGAAGCCACTCTCACCCCACCCCACCCCCACCACCATCTTATACCTCATTTTATGCGAACTAGAATAGACTACTTAGAGAGGTGCCCTCCGTGTCTGTCTATTCGATGTTGCGTGTGCGTGCGTGCGTGCGTGCATGCATGCATCCCAGCGGCGAAAAATGTGAGACGATGAAATTGAAGACAATGCAGATGCTTCGAGTCTTCTGTTAACCCTGGTAAAGCCAGAAATATATATGCTTTCTTTTGCAATGCCCGCCTCTGTCTCTCCCTCTCTCTCTCCTCGTGCTTGGCTTTTGTGGGGAACACAGAATGTGGGTTTAAAAATAGTCCGGGTGCGTAGTGTGGCCTTTGATGTGGCAATTTGGGCATTTGGCGATATTTTGAACGCCCTCGGACGATTCTCGGTGGCGGTGGCGGTGGCGGTGGTGGTGGTGCGCTATGCAAAAGCAGTGGTGATATTTTTCGCTGCTGCACCATCGATCATTTTTTGGAGGATGAGTTATTGCAGTAGGCACAGAGGGACACTTAATTGTGGTTGGATGATGCTTCGAGGTCCATCTGATCAAAAGCGGTCGTTCTTGTCAGGTCTGAGTTTCGTGAACTGAAATTAGTCGTCACAAGGAGATCGAATCTACTGACTACATATTCGAGAAATGCGGTGTCTTTGAAAGTCCGTGAAACAAACACTTAGGGGGTGAAGGCTGCGTCTCTGGACGTGTGTACAATCGGTGCGTGCGTGTGTGTGTGTGTGTGTGTCGCTTTAAAGGCGCACAGCGATGTTTGCATTGCTAAATCAATGCTGTCGGTTATGGTCGATGCCACCGCCTACCAAAACCGTCGTCTGTGTTTACACTATTGGGGCTTCCGTTTTCCTTGCTGAAATTCGGGTGTTTAATGCGAAAAAAACGTTGTAGGTGGATTTAAACAAGTGCAAGGCATTTGCCTATGTGTGGTGCGTGGGTTGATTTGCAGCAACATTAACAATTTCGACATCTCTTCCACCTTTTCTGGCGTTTTCGAAGGCATCTTCGTACAGCTGATGCTCAGCATTCACGCATCGATGGGAGTGTGATCGAATTCAGCGTTTTCTCACAAGAATGACAACCGTAATTAGCAAATAGCGGGTGATTGTTTCCAACCTATCAGAAATGACCAATGCTGGACAAATCCGGCTGCATTCCAAACAGACTTCTCCCCTCAAATATCGTGAATTTGCACTTCTTAAGGCAGTGAGAAAGCGCCAAATTGTGTAGCCTAAGCATGAACGACACTTCGTGTGTATCCCTGTAAAAAAACGCAACCCTGCTGACGGCTTAAAGATGGCCGAATGACTGCGAGATAGTTCTCAAGTCTGAAGAATTTCTTAATTCGCATTTGCACCTAAAATGCCCCGTCTTTGCTTTGTTTCTGCATATCATTGGCCAACTGTCAGCACACTCTGAAGCTTACTACAAATGTCTATTTTAATCGTTGTGAAACATTTTAGTGTAATTTACATGAATTGCCGCGGCTCATTTAACAAAACAATGAGTACACAACGGGAACAGCTCCTAGTTAGTAGGATTTTTTAACTTCATCCGATGGCTCAAATTTGCTAAAAAATAGCAATATGATACAGATTTAAGTGTAAATTTTCAACATTTCTAATTAATGCTGTCAGTAGTAAAAGATCTTTGCGAGCGGTCATTGGTGAAGAGTTCACAACGTTGATTGGATGATTAAGTTTGCTCCGAACGTTTTAATTTCTTTCCTGCGATCAACCAAACCCACTGAGCTCTCAAGTCTTCAAAAAAAGAGAGTTATTGAGTGTTGACTTTTCGAGGCGCCGCAGAGGCAATCGACGAGCCGCGGTTTTTACCGGGTTTGCTAACTTTGAATTGGCGCCAAACGCAATTCAATCGGATTAGCGGCCGCCTTGTGATCATGTTACTTCGGTTGCAGCAACAAACACTCAGCAATTTTAAGGGTTGAAATAATTACTCGTATTTTTACCGCCTTATTGTCACTTTGTGGCTGATTAACAGCGATCGCGCCTGAGTGAACCCATTTACTGACCTGACGGTGACAATGACTCATCCTCTTTTTATTGGTTACTTACTCATGCACACACTTGGTTGGCGTGACGCTATCAAACGGTCGCGTCCACTGTCGCCTCTCTTTACTGCATTCTCGGGTTGCTACGAACATTTAACTAGAGGGTTGTAAGGTAGTGCTAAAACTCAAGCTACTACACTTTCTCTTCAGACCAAGCCACTGATCAAAGGAGAGAAATTAGTGCCTCGATTTTGTACAAATTGAGACGACGAGTGCATTGCGTTTGTGTGTGTACACTCGGGTCGTCTAGTGTGCGACATTCACCAATCGCATGCTTTCGGACGCCAACACACACAGGCACACTTTGGCACAACCAATCGTAAATTTTTTCCAAAGTGCATAGTGTCTTTTCTTCTTTGAATCCACGCGAAGCGTGAATATTTAAATAGCTAAAGAAGTCTTCACATCCAATAGCACCTGACACGTGGCCTTTTTAAACAAAAAGAAACAATCAACGTCACTAGTGGTTTAAATCTACGAAAAACACTGAGGCTAATTTGAATAATATCGGACTAGTTGCATTTAGCAGTGGATCCCTTGCAAATCAGGGCACTTCAAATGCATAGCTCACAATAATTCATTATGCAAGAAGGCAGTGCAGTTAATGATGCATTTTAGCCGTGTTTAAAATTTCACACATTTGCAAATTAAAAAGGAGTTTCACAGGTTCTTCCACTATTTCAGCTGCAGTGGGTTGCCTTTGATGGCGTAATCTGGATCACGTGTCAGAGTTTATTGTGACTCATAACATGATGCACATTGTCTGCTAACTTCTACGTAGTCCACTTCGGAAACTACCAAAGTAGGGCTTAAAATCAACCATTTTGATTAAATTGAAGCACAGAAAGACTCCATGATGCATTAAAGCAACTTGCAGAATAGCGTTGATTCACACTGGTTAATACGGTCGACACACTACTCCTCCTTTTCACAGCATGTTGGCAGTCGAGCAAATCGTCAACTCACGGTCATTCTGGATTGCGGTTTCATGTGATGGCATTCACATTTGACTCATGCTGTTTTACGCATCTAAGCAAAAAATAGAAGAACAGCCACACACAAGACACGCCAAATTTTACCTGGCAGGAGTAACATAGTAAACATTGAATGAATAGGGAATTAAACCGTTGTAATTCGAGGCCGAGGTGTTGTGAAAGGAGAGGGGGAGAAGGAAATGCATGTTTGCCTAAAGCTGTGTGATGCAACCCAAGTGTTGGGACACTCCTGAAGATAATCGAGTGGAGCCCAATGGTTGACAAATTACAGTGGTTGTGTGTGGTATGTGTAGATGGTGAATTGTGACCTTTAAGGAAGCGTCTGAAATGGCAAACAGCAAGATGGATAGGTAGAAGGTGTCGACTGAATGTGAAGTAATGCTTTTGAACTTGGAAAAGTGGCGAGCTAACGACTAAGCTCCTCCGTTGACAGTTTGCTATAAGACCGTACAAGCCGTCGAAGAGGCGGGTAAATGGGAGTGGTTTTCCTAGGTAAAGCCTCCTTTGTAGGCTTAAAAGTTTTGCGAACCTCGCCAGTGATGGTCAATGCTTTAGAATAAACGTTGAGCAGAGAGGTTAGTGAAAAAATTGCCCGGGAACCCATCGACGATGAAAATTGGCGGTACCCAGAATAAACTTTGCAGCTGATTAATGGACTTCAGTTCTGAAAATTATTGAGTCTTCTTTGTTTTAGTATCGGAAGGCGTTAACTCTTTGGTAGGCGCATTGAGTCCAAAAGAGTCGAGTTCTTGGACTCCGAATGCGCACTTTGACAAGTTGATCATCAAACCACATTCGTTAATTTTTTGTAATGGAACATTCGTGCGTTTTGGATGCTGTTTTTAATCCTTACGAGCATCACTAACATCGTCAGCAAACGTATATGCAAAATGCAAACCACACAACACATGGTGGAAGAAACGCTGCATTTGCGCGAATTCGAACAAAGCGAATAACGTCGAAACAGACATTTTGTGAATATGAGATTTTGTGAGAGACGGAGTGATAAATTTGAATTTGTTGGTGAGTTGGTTGATGAAATTGTGGTATTTTGGAAGCAGGGCATAATAGGGTCCCTTGTTTACCCGCAGCGCAGTAACTTGGGAAACAGCCGACGCAGATGCCAAGGCACACCTGACGGTTTCTTTTGTTTGGAGGCCAATGCACGGTGAATTTGGTTCACGAAGTCAGTCAAGCCCAATTTGTCACGCCACTCTACTTTTGTCAAGCCCAACAAGTTAACAATGAAACTGATCAGAGGAAGATTTCAATCCAGTAATTTTACTCGATTTAGGATTATATGTATGAAATCCTTATTTAGGCCGTTGTCTGCTTGCAAATCAAGTTTTCGTTCGTTGGCCACATTGATGCTGTGGAATGCTCAGTTTATATCGAGCAAAATCGATAAATGCTGACTGCGGTGAGAATGCATTCGTTTTTAAACAATCCTTAATTTACGATGAGCAGCCATCTTTACACCGAAAACTACCCAGCAAAATTGTTAAAGCACATACAACGATATGACAGAGACGTTTTTAAACAGAGATCACTTCTGTTTCAAACTTTGTGACGCGGAATGGGCCAAGAAATCAAAATGATTCACTGTAAGTTGACTTAGAAGTAAGAATGGAACTTTTAAAAGAGCGGTATTTTCCAGCATTACTTACTGACTTATAATTTATAATTTTTTAAGATAAGATGCAAACTTAAATGACATTTAGATCTTGTGCATTAGGAAATTAATTTGTTACATCAAGGTAAGTCAATAGTAGGTCGGAGAAACAAACCAATAGAATTGTGGGTGAGATTCAGGTTCATTTGAGTACGGCATTTTTGAATTTGGTGTGGTAGTCATGCCGTTTGCTTCATTCAAGAATATACAGAAACGCAATGCACGGTTGCATAAAGAGAGGTCGCAAGTACGCCCTTGTTGTTATTGTTTGTATTGCTTAAATGTAGCCGGCTGCTCGTTCGAAATTAGGACCTCTGCCCAAAAAGAAAGATTTTATTCTTCGCGCAAGGTTTGGAGCTGTTTTAGGTGTGATGATGTTGTAGAGACGATGAAGCTAAACGAAATCGACTTCGTGATTTGAAGCGCAAAGCGTTGGATAAGAACGAAGACGAGTTTTATTTTGCTATGCATAATTCAACACTTTCAGTGGGTTATTAGTATTGTAGTTGAATTGACTGTTAGGCAGAGAGAGGTCACATTCCACTAGTGGACAAAAAGGAATACAGCGATGCAGAACTGACTGAATTGCTATCGCGTGATATTTTGTATCTTCGGAATGAATTGCAAATAGAGAGGTCGAAGATACGCGAACTGGAGTCGCGCTTTAGTCTGCTTCCTGCTGACCCCTCTGTAACGAGCAGACGGATGAAGCCGAAGAGGACTATTTTTGTGGAATCTGTGAAGGAGGCGCGTGCCGTCAAAGCATCCCTCATTGCAGCTGCCTCGCAGGCGCAAGCATCGACTAGTTCGGCTAGCCGCGATTGCGAAGAGCTAACGGAGTTGCAAGCAGCCGGTTACCAGGAGCTTTCGGCCCGACTGAAGCGTGCTGAAGAGTTGAAGGTCCTCATTGAAAAGCGCGAGGCAAAGCAAACACTAATGGTAATGCCATTGAATGCACGTTTTCGTTACTGTCTTCCTGCCACGTTGTACTATTGTTACTGTGTGCTGGTTGTGGACTCCTCGGCTCACGTTTTTGCCTTTGAAAAGATATTTTGTGAAGTTTGAGCTGTAAAAGAGGTTTGTGGCCTAGTAGGTTGTCCATGGGAGTGGATATTAATGCCGATTGTCTGCATCACCCGTTGTGAGATGTGTCTGGCAGATAAATCAGAACTATAGTAGGATCCTGATGTAGGCTAATTGTTCCTGCAGAATTCACAGGTTCGTGTAATTGATGGTGTGTTTTTCCTTGTAGCGAAATATGCACCTTAAACGCAAGTTGGAACGCAAGGGCACCGCTAACCGCGCACCTGTGTACAAGTTCGAATTCAAGCGTTACAAATGAATTGGTGGATTGTTTGCCAAGTCGCTTTGCTTACTTATTTAACTTTCTGCTCTTGTATGGTGCTTTAAGAATTCCTCAGTACTTTTTTAAACTTGAACCTCGTTGCTACCTTTGTGTATGTATTTGTGAAGTGTACATAGGCTTCGTCTTCATGACACTAGCGCATTACAATCCCAACATTGTAAATATGTGCATATGTTCATAGAGAGCATTTTCATTGATGAGAAAATACAAATCCAGTTATGATCGAAATGCAGCTGCATCGTGCTGTGGTGTCGTTTCTACGAAATGATAGTCTGGATGATGTGGTCTTTAGAGTATGACAATTTGCGGATGTCGTCGGAGTTGACGTCGGCGTCGGCCACCTCGACGTCGTTGTCAGCCGGCCGCAGGGGTTCGCCTTGTTCCTCACTCGCCTTGTCTTCGCGACTGTTCGGTTTTTTGCAGCAGCGTGTGCATTTGCCCTCTTTGATGAGCAGCCCGATGTAGGCAATTATCAGGGGGATGGGTGTGAAGAGGGAGACGACGAGCGGCATCACGGCGCCGATGTCGCCCTCGGGCTGAGGCATGGAGTAGAGCAGAACAAGCATGGCGATGCCGATGTTCTGGATGCCCGTCTCAATTGCGATGGTGAGGATCTCCGCCCGGGTGCGTCGGCAGATGAAGGCGAAGAAGCCCGACAGGAGGAAGCCGATCCACGGGAGCGCTGCTGCAGTCGGAAACAGCAGTGGGTACTCGCCCATGAGGCGGTAGATGGGTAGGTTCACGTAGGTGCCGAAGCCGATGATGGTGACGAGGAAGGCGAAGGCGAGGTTTGGAGGAGTTGCGCGGCCCGGGTACCTATTGCCTTCCACTTTCACTTGAGGAACATACCGATGAGGACGGGAACCACGATGTAGCACAGCTGACCGGCAATCTCGGCATGTTATCAGCTTAGCTGATTCTCAATTCACACTCGATTAGCGCGGGCGTTTATTGTGAATTGTCACCTAGGCTTAGCTATTTCACTCATTTGAGGAATGACTACACAGACGCGAACGCGTACAGGTTCACGTAGGTGCCGAAGCCGATGATGGTGACGAGGAAGGCGAAGGCGAGGGGTTGAAGGAGTCGCGGCGATGAGGACGGGAACCACGATGTAGCACGGACACCCTTTCTCCTTTTCATAGCATGTTATCAGCTTGGCTGATTCTCAATTCAAACTCGATTAGCGCGCGCGTTTATTGTGAATTGTCACTTAGGCTTCGCTGTTTCACTCATTTGAGAAATGACTACACAGACGCGAACGCATACACTAAACGCCGACGAGTAGAGGGTGTACTTTGCGTGTTTCCCAGGCTACCTTGAAATACTCTAAGCCGAAACGCCAATGCTTCAAGCCCGTCTAAAGTCAACACAGCTTCCAACCGTACCGATCTCTGAAAAGAACTGTTCCATTTGGAGTGAAATGCAGAGTGGCTTGAATTTGTGTTAAGGAAATCAAGGTGCTCTGAAACGGATTGAAGCGATTCCCTGTCGACTTCTTTGGTCTCGAAGTTTGCCTGGATTTCGAAATAATCCAAACGTCCAAATTAGTGCCTGACGATGCCATATTGAGAGATATCCTTGTGGACATGAATGTGCTAGTGCCATGTTGTTCTCGATGGTAGTTCCTTAACGCTGTTATGTTGATTCACACTCGTTAATCCGGTCGACACACTGTTGCTCCCATTTCACACCAGATCGTCAGCCGAGCGAATCGTCAACTCACGCCCGATTAGCGCGAACGATCATTCGGGATTGTGGCTAGACGTGATCGCATTCACACTTGACTCACGCTGTTTCACACATCTGAGCAATAAATGGGCGAACCGCCAAACACAAGGCACGCCAAATTTCGCCTGGCACGCCTGTCATCGTAATCATGGCATGATCGAGGCCAAGGTCTTGTGAAAGGGGAGTGGGGTGGGGGGAGGAATCGATAGTTTCCCTATGACTGTGATGTAATCCAATTGTCGTGCCTTCCTTGAGGATAAACGATCGAAGCCCAACGGTTGACAAGGAACAGCGGTTGTGTGTGGTGAGTGTAGATGGTGAATTTCGACCTTCAAGGAGGTATCTGAAATAGCAAACAGCAAGATAGATAGGTAGAAGGTGTCGACTGAGTGTGATCTAACGCTTTTGAGCTTGGTATAAATTTGTGGTAAAACAAGGTACCATGAACCGACATCGAAATAATCAGAACGTTCAAATTATTGCCGGACAATACTAGGTGGAGGGATGTCCTTATGGAACTGAATGCACTAGTGCCACATTGTTCTCGATGAAGCTAACTTGCAGTCAAATGCCGTGGCAAAAGAACTGCGACCAGGTAAATGCAACAATTCCTTACGCATTTTGTTTCAAAGCTTAAGGCTAAATTCCAGTCACCGAAAAAAGATGTTAAAAAGAGAGAATGGAAGATGCGGCCAAATCCCGCCTGGCAAATCTGCCATCATCACCTTTCGATGATCGAGGTATCTAACCGTCGCAATTTGAGGCCGAGGTGTTGTGAAAGGGTAGGAAGCGGTTTTCGCCTCATTTTCAGAGACTGCTTGAAGCAGGCTGGACTTGCCTGCGTTTGGAACCCTGATGAGTCCAAAGGAAGCCATTAACTTGACAAAAAAATGCACACAGGAAGACACGGCGCTACCCCCAAGCCAGGAACACTTTGCGGCATGGTGTTGCAGGGAAATGGCAGGAAAAGAACAAAAGGGTACTCGTCGCTTGAGTCGTGAAAAGTGGTGTCCTGTGAAACTTGAAAAAGCCATCAGTTTATATAGGATCAGTTAATATGGATCTCTGAACAAACACAGCTACGCGAAATGCACACAAGCAGATCGATTATTTCGTGATCACTCACGCTTACTAGCTGTGTTCGCTCACTGATCGCCAATGCTCTCCTGCTTGGTAAAAGGAAGCAATGGGCAATTTTTTATGAAGTGTGCGTCTGAGGGGTTAAAACTATTGAATTCCTGCTCGGATGTGGTGCCCATCACACCACTGGACGTGTTTGCCAAAGTGAGTAATGATGAGGGGATTCAGTTACTAAAGGTAGATGTGGGCGCTAGTCGCGGCTGTCCGGTATCCGTCGTTCGTTGGCGTCTCCGTGTCGAGAGAAACTAGCTTGATGCTGTCAAGATTTACGGAGTCATCGGTCATATTGTCCACTGACTGGTCCATCGTAGGTGGGCTAAAGGGGCTTACGCGGTTTCATTGCGCCTGATGAAACCATCCTGGCAAGAGGACAACTCTACCGGGGTGATGGGAATGATGGACAGCGAAAGAGGCTGAGTGGTTTTCAGTTTGCCCATTGTCTCCCGTAATCGATCGACGCAGTTGCATGGGTTCGGCCATGAAGCCTGGGATGTGTTGCGGCAAAACATTGTCCAGGTGGTCTTAATGTTGCTCTGAAAGACGTGGTTGGAGAGGAACAGCCCGAAAACACTGCAAACACTAAAAGACGCACTTTATAAATAAAATTGTGTTCCTTATTAGCGAATATGCAGTCGAGAGAAGTGGATGAAAATGAAAGGAACCATGCGAGGAAGGCATTGCAGTGTGAAAATAAATTCCCCACCTCCACATAAGCAGCTCAAGTGTGCCCACTCCCGTTAAATGCTTTCCCAAACGAGACTTGTTTATTGCTGTCGATGGGACGATCATAGCAGCAATCTCCCCCAAAACAAATGGAGAAATCTAAAGTACGTTCAGGCGCTTTAGGAAAGAAAGAGGGAGAGAAGGCGACGACAGCACAGTTGTGGCAGGTGACATAAACCTAAACCTTGGTAAATGCAATGCCTAGAAATGCACCTCAGTAACAGGCAACCAACCTTTGCTTGAGAAGTAATCGAAATTTATGTGAAATCGTCTTAAGCTCAGCGTAAACAAAGCACAGAAAATTATCTTAATTAGAAAGGCAAAAGTTGGCTATCGAAAATGCCCGAGTGATGTTAGGTGGTGGTGGTGGCGGCGGCGACGGCGGGGTAATTGCCTTGTTAAATTATTCACTAGGGTTAAAAGCGATCCTAGTACACGAGAGTTGTGCATTCCTGTCAGTGAAGAGGTTGAAGGGGCAATTACTACGCAGGCTGCTGCTACAGACTGGGGCAAATTTAGTCGCTGAGAGTGAGAGAGATCGCAGGACAGAATACTAGGAGAGGAGAATGTGGTGGCATTGACGACCAACGTAGCAGGTGAAATCAAATTAAACTATAAGAAAAAGGGCTTAAAGTTGGTGGAGGAATGGCCTAAACTGCACCAACTTTAATGGGCAAATATTCATTGATTATTTGGAATCGAATTGTGCACGAAGAGGTGTAAAAGTAAACGCAAAATTGCACGAAAAATTTGCTAAATGAAAAAAGAAAAGTAGATGGACCTTGAAAAATACCTACAACTAGTTACATGAATAACATTCAGTACGATTAAAAAGACATTCTGGGGGACGAAGAAAAATGTGTTCAAATAAGCGAAAACAAGTATTTTGAAGCATACTGTGTTGTGTATTAGGCAGGCTAAGATGAACGATTTACAATTATTCAGGTCGAAAATAAGAAAAATTCATCACCACTTTAATCTTTGTAACGCTGACCCCTCTGTCAAGATAGGACAGATGACGGCGATGGCAGATAATTGCGGTTAAATTATTTTCGCTTTAAAAAACCCACTTCATAATAAAAAGCCATCTTCACGTCAGAAGTTACCTCAGCATAATCGAGTTACCTCAGATGTCAGAAAAAGACTTTTCAATCAACGTCATTTGCAAGCCTTATTAATAAAATTTTACTAACATGTCTTAGGCAAAAAAAGGAAAAAAGCGTTAAAAATAATCAGATATCGAACATTTCCAAAATAATTTGTTATGTCGACTTAAGTCAATATTAGGTCAGAGCAAAAAACCAATAGAATTGTAGCTGAGATTCAAGTTCATTTCATTGCAGTTTAGAAGTTGGTGTGGTGGTGATGCCGTTTGCGTCGTTCAAGAATGTACAGAAACGCAATGCACGATTGCACAAGGAGAGGTCCCAAGTACGTCCTCGTTGTTATTGATTGTTGTGCCTTAACTTAGCCAGCTGCGCGATCGCATTTGGGACCTTTGCCGAAAAAAAAGGATTTTATACTTCGTGCCAGGTTTGTTGATGTCTGAGGTGTTTTATGTTTTAGAAACGAGGAATTGAGACGAAATCAAATCCGGGAGCTGAAGCGTAAGGCATTGCAACGGAATCCGGACGAATTTTATTTTGCCATGCATAATTACATAACTCCAGTAGGTTATTCACGTTGTAGTTGATTGCACGTGTAGGCACAGAACTGCCACCTTCCCGTGTATGAAAAGCGGAAGGGAAAGCGAGGACGTAGGGTAAGACCATTGAATCCACGATTTCTCTACTGTTTTCCTGCCACTTTGTGTTATTGTTACTGTGTGTTGGTTGTGGACTCCACTTGGCGCTCGTTTTTGCTTTCGAAAGACTTGTTGTGGATGGGTATTAGTGGCGTGAGATCAGGCTGTCATACAGTAGTTTAAAACTTTGGTTTGATTCTGACGTGGGGGAAGTGTTGGTGTAGAAATCACACGTTTTTGTGCTTACTGCTGTGTTTTCCTTGTAGCGGAATAGGAACCCTAAGCACAAGGTCGGACGCAAAGGCACCGCCAATCGCGCATCTGTGAACAAACTTGAGTTCAAGCGTCACAGGTGAAAGGATGTATTGTTTGTGAAGTTCCTGTGCGTGGTGTGGTCTCTAAGCCACTCCAACACACTGCAATTGCAACATTGTAAATATTTAATATATGTGTACATATATATGTATATGTTAGTGTGTGAATTGGGAATTGTCATTGATGAAATTATGCGGATGCAGTTATGGTTGAAATGCAGGTGCTGGTCGTGTTGTGGTGTCATTGACACGAGATGATAGCGTGGATGCAGTGGGCTTCTGAGTATGACAATTTGTGGGTGTCGTCGGAGTTGACGCTGGCGTCAGCCACTTTCAAATCGCCGGCTCGGGAACCTAATGCCCTCCACTTCCACCCGATGAACAAACGGATGGGGACGATAACTACGATGTAGCAGAGCTGACTGGCGATCTCGTGATACGGAATCGTGATGACGCGCCGGGTCAAGAGGTGATAGTGCGGTAGTCTTTTAACGCTGTTGTGAATGGCATTGAATCACTCTCGTTAACTGGGTCGACGCACTGCTGCCCCTTTTCACAGCTGGTCGTCAGCCGAGCGAATCGTCAACTCACACCCGATTAGCGCCAATGTTCATTTGGGATCGTCGCTACATGTGGTAACGTTCACTTAGGTCTCGATATTTTCACATTTGTAATTCACGCCATTTTAAACCTTTGAGCTGTGACTGCACAGGTGCGAACGTTCTCACATAACGCACGCGATGACACTTTCGGGCCTACGAACTGATGCCTGTAGCTCTGTCTCGCAGCTGTCGCAATCCAATTTGGTCACCTAGAATTAATAATTGCAAACATTGTCCTTCTCAATCGCATGACCGAGCCATTTCAGGCTTGAATGCATGCCTTACTGCATGCTTAGTTTTTAATATTCATATTTTGGTGCCAAGACCACCAATGATATCATTCACTTCCGTGTGTTTGAGGCGCGGAAATCGCATCGGCATGCTTTGTTTGGTCAAATTGATTTAAAAGATTCTCCAATGTTCAAAATCCGGCTACATTTGATGCTGATGCAAAATGCGAGCTATTAATTTCCATAAAGATATGTAGACTATCGACATTTCACAAAATTCCAAAGTGTCACTTGTAAACCTACATCAGTTGATTAAACACGGCAAACAAGGTTGTCCCTAACTCCGTGGCCGAATCTCACTCCTTTCACACATTTGTGCTGAATTTGTGTGCTTATTTCTCTTCACTACACAAATCTGCAAAAAATGTCAAAAATCAGGAGTTTTGAATAGATTCAGCACACTTGTCGTGCGTTTCAACTAAAACCAGCAATGAATCTTTTCTCTAAAAGGAGAATACGTGGATAATTCTAAGGCACCACGCCACGCACTCATTGCTACCGTGATTACGACCATTAGCAGGCCTTCTTTGTGCAAAATTGTCGCTAGCAGCTTAATTAAATTACGAAATGCGACATCATTTATTAGGCCTTATTGAATATAAGTTGCCACAGTAGTTGTGATCAGGTCAACCCCAATTATTCCATATTCATCACTTGCCATGTTGACGGACACATGTCGACGCACCTACAACCGCTTACTGAAGTAGCCTCACACGTTGTTGGAAGGAGGAATGAGGTTAAGCCAAATCCAATTAAAAAAATGAAATCTATTCGAATAACAAACGCAATCAAAATGCTGAACATGGCTTTGAATGTGATATTAATGCCGTTTATCGCAGTGGAACCGTTTGCCAAATTTGTGCAGAAGACTTTGTCCTGTTGTCATGTAAAATGAATAAATACAGCAACGCCATGTTGATGCTGTTGCTGTAGAAGCTTGAATACTTTGTTAGCTGAAATCAGCAAAAACGCATTTTATTTTAACTTGCAACAGTAAAGATGTTTATACAATTGAGCATAATTAATGCAAGCGTATTTACAAAGTTTGTAAAAATAACAGAGATGCATTTTTTACTTAACTTCTCCATCGAAACATGAACAGCGTTGGAACATTTGAAAGTAATGATGTTGTGGGAACCGACTAAGTTCGCCACATTTTTTGCGGTGAAGGAAAAATGTTGTCACGCAACTTGTAAAAAATCTGTTACACTACGTTAACCGGATATTCCCCTGCTCTTCTGACTTTCTGTCGCGAACTCCAAAGCGTCTTCCACTTACAGATCCCATGCCGATAACCAACACTACCTATTCCCAACGAATATGTCACACAACTTGTAGGCATGCACTCGCTCGACAACACCTGAACACTCCTGCCAAACACGCCAAAAAACTCTTCTACGATTGCACGGCTCACGAAGCTTCCTATCAACCAGGGAACGCAGTCTGGATTCACCAACCCTTCCCCTACCCAGGCCCCTTCGTGGTCGTCCAGTCACTCACTAACAACAACTACCCCACCTGCCCCGTCGCTAATCCAATCGCCTTTCCTCTTACAGTACACTTCAATCGCCTCAACTCCGGATTAGACACAACTTGCAACATTGATACAGAAGACGATACCGGAGGCAGACATTCCAGTCCACCACACCGTCGAAATTCCTCACGGCACTCCATCACGTCAACAGCACGGAGATCAGTGCTCGTCAGAACAGGGAGGGGGCTCTGTCACGCACGTCACCTTCCTCGCCCTCGAACTCTGTTCATGCCTGGCCAGCCCAGAAGTTAGATTATGGATCTTGGCGTGTCTCGCCAAGTTGACCCTTGTCGAGGGCCCCGGCATGTTGTCTTGAACCGCGCCGGGGCCACTGCGACAGTCTAGGCCGTATACGCTACCCTGCGTTCCCGCGAAAATAAAGAAGATCGGAGTGGAAAAGGCACAACCGTTTACTTGACAGCTCAACCAAGTGGTGTTTTGATAGTTGATACAGTTGAGTGTACTAGTAGAAATACAGGAGTCTGAATGGTCACGTAGACGTGTTGATGAGCAGGCGGTCCCAGTGACTGACGGGCGCGCCGTGAAAAGGGGGATGTGTGTGAGGCTGCGACGACCGATTCACTACACCCCCTTTTTCCTCTATTCCTCTCGTGATCCCTCTCCGAATAGATTCTTCAAGAAGTTTCCAGTCTTCGTCCGATACCATACTCCGTGTGTTTGTTCGGGCCATACCTCTAGTGCGGACTTAAAAGTAGTCCGTCTCTTCCCTTAGATAGGTTCGCCGCTGGCGCGTTTTGTGACTTTGCCAGCACTGACTAGATTTAGCGCATTTTTAGCGGTAAAGTAGAATATAATGCTGTAAAACTATGCCGAAGAGGTGAGAGTAAACGTAGCATTGATTGCCCGACACGTTTGAAGGGCCACATCACCAAGAAAGCCTCCAAGTCGAAATGGGGACTATTCAACGCAAAGATTTACCTCAATTCACATCCACAGATGCTAAAAAAGTACTTCGGAGTTCAAACAGGACATGATCATGGCGATCATTGGCCTACCACCAAAGAGAGTTCACCAAAACTAACAGTTGAACCATACTGCAGTTTCGGATCGTATGGTGCAATGAACTCGATCAGTTGCAATTTTCTGGGCTTCGTCCTCACGGATACGTAAACCCATGAACACTCCTTCTTCTCCACCCTCAAATTATGCTTCTGTTATGCCACACTCTAGTCAAACTTCCTGCTTGATTTTTGGACTCGATTCAATGAGGGTGACTACATATCAACTAATTCTCGATAAATATATTTTCATTTTCCCAAATCTTTCATCGATGGGCATATTTACCTTGTCCGTGCTAACCACAGATGTTGATACTATTACGCTTCACCTGACGCTTCACAAAACAGGCTTTGGCCTGATTGTGAAGCGAATCCTTGTGTACGGCATTACATCTTGATACTATGAGTGGAGCGAGATCGAAAATCACACTTAGTGCTATTAGGCCACAAAGATTAAAGTTCTGTGTGTGGCATTACTTCCACTAGAACGTGACTTGATACGCAAACAGGCGGCTTTAATCACCGTACAAACGTGTTCATCAGCGGTTAGAGAAAAATGAAACCTCAGCTGAACAGGCAACTGGGGATTTAACATTGGCAGGACCACATCCACCCACGTTAACCTCTCGTCTTCCCATGAAACTCAGACTTCAACGTGCTAACACCCCGCACCTAGCGCATACGCTTGATGTTTAAGTGGATACTGTGGAATTGAGGGCGTTTGGGTTGAGGAAGTGTGAGAAAAAAACAAGTTTGGGTCCAGCGCATGCTCCAGGCTGCGGTGAACGCACTTAGTAATCGAGTACACCTCTACCCACACGCGTAGGGATGTGCAACGGAGACCTAGAGTCCACATAAAATTAAATAAAATTAACAACACCTATGGCAAATCATATTGTTTTCTAGGCGCCAATGTTACTGCGGAGAGCGTACGAAAGTTTACGATAAGGGCTTGGTTAGTATCCTTTTACCAAAAATCGGTTTGGAGGTAATAATGCAAAATAATTCATAAACATACAGGCCGCACAAGAGTAAGGTGCAGTCCCATGAAAGAGTCTTAACAGTGGATTTAAATCAAACAACAGAAGTCAAAGTACTTTGTGGTTGTGGCTGTGTCCTTTGTCCCTCGTCCCCCCCGGACCAGAGGTCAGAGATGACGGATTTCGCCAGAGAAGCGGAGAGAATGCCCCTCAGTGACGACGACGACGATGAGGACTCCCCACCGAGAATCGGCGTACTTTTGAATCGACATCTCAGATATCCATAGGCATTCACGGAGCAAGCGAAGAGTGCCGACAGAGCCACTAAACACCACGCCAGTTTCAGGGAAAACACCGCCACGAGGACGAGGATGGCCCAAATCAGCGGAAAGACTAGGAGTCCAAGCCAAAATAGTCGCGCGGCCGACTTCTTTCTAGCTTGCTCTCGAGTGCTCAGGGGCACGCCACCTGGGTTATCTTTAGGTGCCGACTCAAATACCCACTTGGAAGCGCCGGTTTCTGTATCGATTGAATTCCACCAACGGAGGCCAACAAGGAGGCGACCACTCACGTTTTTCACGAGCCAAAAGTCGACAGCAAAGAGGGTTAGGAGAATAACGACGGGTGCGATGAAGGCGGTGGTGAACCATGAGCAGAAAAGGTAAAAAAGTAGGGCGATGGAACGCGCAGAAAAGTGACAGATGAGGGCTAGGCGGCGTCGACGGACCTGCTCGTGTACCAAGGCATCATCATCCTGTGTCAGTGTGAGTACCACGTCATCCCGAGAATTCGCATCCATTCGGGACTGCAAACAGATGGGACAGAAATCATGTCAAAATATTCGTAATTACTAACTGGTGTTTTGCACAAAAAGCAGGTGGAAGAAGGCTACTTTAATCCATGTTTATCGCATTAAAGATCAGAAGTATTGTCAGGTCTAAATTACTCTATAGATAAACGTCATCAGTTTTTCGGATTAATTAACACGTTTACTTTATACAAATAACGTATGACGTGCTCAAAATGGATTTATACACAGATGTGAAAATGCATTACTAAACTAACTATTACTAAGTGTATGAACGAGTTACATAGGGGCAGTCAGACTGATTTGCACAATGCGACTGATTTTAGCGGAACCAAATTATGGCGGGAAAATATCGACGGTAAGGATTGAGGGCCGTCAACTGACTTTCTAGTGGACGGTCAGCGGAAACGTATGAACAGAGGCCAATTAAAATTTGCCACTCACCACTACTTCATACTGACTTTGATTTACAAGTACCCTGCAGACACATTTAACAACACAATATGTGACAAAATAACTGTGTTTATCATCATCATCCTGGGTTTCGCTATCCAGGCGCTAAATTTGGCAAACTAACTGGGTCCGAAACAGCAATACGCTAGTGAACTGCAATACCATTTCTCATACTCATGTATATGTACAATAGGGGGGACTTAGTTTCGCAACATTGGTTGAATTTTTACCCCATTTGGAAACTCGAGTCGAAAGCCACCTAATGTAGACTCCAATTCAAACAGGGTCTACGTTTGTTTTGTAAAACAAAAAAAATGAAAATCACGTCACGATTAAGTCTAGGTTTATGTTGTAAAAGAAAACACAATAATATTAGTAATTTCGCGAAAGGATAAGGGAACCACCGTACCACGAAATAAAGTTTTTTACGTCAGAGAAGATAAAGATTAAGGAAAGTAGCCAAAAAAACTTAAAAAGAAAAGAAACGACCCTTACATTGCCCGTATCCTAACTCCAACCCCAGGAAAAACAACTCGTACCTCAAAATATTCGCACTGGTTTTAGCGAATTAAAACACGAACATGAATCTTTTTGAACAAAATACTTGCAAGATCTATGCATTATTTAAATTTTGGGATTAAAATTCATATACGGTATGTTTTCACAGCTTGAATATTATGTCATAGTCATGCAGGGACAAATTACCGTCTACACTGGAATTGTGGAATCTTAATGTCTGATTTAAGAAAGCGTAGTGAGGAAAATAAATTTGAAGTTACATAATTGCTAACCGACACATTTATTGTTGTCATATGATAAAAGACTTATGAAAATAATTTTATTAATAGGGCAAAAAAGCCTAATTGCATTGTTGGTTGTAGAAGGCGAAATGCGATTTGTGTTGGTAGAGACTTACTGCATAGCTACCTAAAAGTCCGTGTGAGGTTCTTTTTTTTAAGTACTTTTGATAAGTAAAGTATTATTAAAGCAGATTAACTGACTGTTCGTGCTGGCATGAATCTTGTGTGTCTAGCATTCCTAAAGGCATTTTTTGCTTTTCATAGCTGGAAGAAAAGGTAATGCAGGGCGGGATAACATATTTGAAGGTAAATATTCACTATTATTAAATGTGGCGTCAGCGTTCGTGGGAGATTGCGAAAAAGGGGAATAACTACTAAACTAAATGAATTTGTAATGTAATCTGTTCAGGTAAATGTTCTTTATGGTCACGGTAGAAAAGATCGATTAGTCTGTTTTATTTAGCCATTCATCATCAATTAAAAAATTGCATTTATCTATATTAAATGCAATGCCACAGCATTGAATGAAGTCGGCGACACCATTTGGGGAGTCCCTGTTTGATATTGACCTGTGCCGCTAAAAATGTTTTTAGGAAGTTGTCCACCTTTGTAAGTATTCCTGTAAAGTGTTTTCTAAAACAGTCTGGGATGTAGATGTGTAGGTGTTGATTGACGTATCTAAACAAGGAGAGCATCAAATCTATGATTATGTGGCCAGAAACGTTTCCTCGTGGCCTTTTCTGAGAAGACACTCTACACCTTCTGGGTGAATACGAGACCGATTCGAAAAAGGCCAAGTGTGAAAAATCGAAATTTTTTTTTGTGAGTAAGGTTGCTTTTACATGACCATGAGGATTGTGCTTTCGCTAACCTACTTTCCTGACGATTTATGGTTGCCGACATTATACTAAAACGTGCCTCGATCCTTTAAGTTATCGCCAGTCAACCTTGAATTGGAGCCCCTAGCTTATTTACACCAATTAAATTATGCTTGGACCTCTTTCTTGCGAGCCGTCTAGCTCTTTAATCCTTTGAAATTTCATTGTGAGATTATGGCCTAATAATCACAGAGGATTTTTATGATAATATAAAAGGGAAAATTTTAGGTGATTTAAGCCAGAGACTAACAGTAGCTTAAAAAAGTGTGGTTTAACGATTATTCTTGTGTGATCCTTGTCTAAAGATCAAAAAAACTACTGCTTTACTATTGGAAGCAAGTGAAAAATATTGTCTTTAAATTGGAAGATGATGGGGAAACTAGGTTATTTTATGTTGAGATGGGGTATACCTTAAAGACATGTGAGCCAAAATGGTCTAAAAAGAAAAAAGAGCTCAAGTGTGCCAAAACTAGATGCAAAGCCCTCACCGTCGATAGTGGAGGAGGCGGATATGAGTAGATAATTGCGGCCATTATGCATGATAGATGGGAATATCTGGAATGGCAAGCAAAATTATTACACATAGCTACTTAAACAGTGATTTCTGACACGATTTTTTAATCTGAAAGAGGTACGCTGTCATAGAAGTAATATTGCTCGGGCTTAAGAAGCAGCGTCATGTTATCATATTTTAGTCATTACAGTTAGACAAAGTTTGAAAAATAGAGGTAAGCATTTTTTTGTTAATTTAAATACGTTCTATTAAAAGTAAGCACAGTAGCTACTTTTGGCTGCATTTTATTCGTTAAAATGAAAATAGTATAATTTGTCCCTAAAAATGCGATAAAGGGTTCGTAAAAATTATGAGTAGAAGCTGCAGCAAATATTTAAAAATTTGAGGGCTTATTTGCTTAATCTAAATATGCTTTAAATAAAATAAATGATTGTACTAATTTAATTAATTTTAAGCTTTTTACAGATGAATGGTTATACGTGGTCAAGGTTATAATGTAGAGTGTCTGTCCTTGTCGCTTACTCCGTTTTTGGCATTCTGTCTTTTTGGTAATGTCTAGACAAGCTAGACTTGATGATTTAACTCGCGAAGAGGAAGAAAAGGACTTTTATAACCCATCAAGACCATCGTTCTGTCGTGCGTGCGTTGATTTGTCTACGTTTAAAAAATTGAAGCCTGAGTCGCGCCAAGCCTCACCGTATTTTTTGGATCCTAAAGGTATCAAGCCTATAAAAATCTAGCTTAGTGATATTAAATTTAAGCATTTGGCGGTGGTTATATGATGCTTTTAATGGCCTTATAATTTTGCATTAAATTTGCCCTAGTTTTCCACACCTTGTTTTGAGAACCCCTGTTGAATGCTAAAACATTGCAACCGGTTCGAGTTCTTAGAGTTGGCTAGACAACTAACATGCATTTGCAAGACCTTAAGTACGATTTAACAAATGGAACTTCGGTTTTCTGACGCAATGATCGTGAACTTGGATGAAACATTTTTGTTGTTCACAGGTTGCCCTGTTGATAAGACTGGTCTTGGCCGTGCAACATGGACACTTTTGCACACAATGGCTGCCTACTATCCCAACAAGCCGACGACTGAAGAAATGCAGTCGATGGAGCGTTTTTTCGACGACTTCGCCAAGTTCTTCCCGTGCAAGTATTGCGCCGCTGACTTCAAGAAAAGCAAGTCAATGCCAGTAGCCTTCTTGATGCCTCTCGAAGTGTTTTCGTAAATTGTGCTATTTTGTGCGCAGATATCGACAAGCACAAGCCTGATGTAAGAAGCCGACAGGCCCTTAGCGGGTGGCTGTGCATGCAGCACAACCTTGTCAACGCAAAGACAGGCAAACCTCTCTTCGACTGCTCCAAGGTGCTCGAACGCTGGCGTTACGGATGGGCCGATAAATCCTGCGATTTGGCTGTCGAAGAAATGAAGTGAAATAACGCTGCTGCTGCTGCCAGTAATTGTTCTTCCGCTTTGCCAATTGTGTAGCTAATATCTTGTTATAATAATATATGCGATTTATCAACGTCTCGCTCTTCTTTTACTTGAACAACAATGTGGGGTGCTGCATCAAACTATTTCGTTCGTAAGGTGTCATTTATGTGTCCTTTTTATGTGTGGTTGTCTTCACAAGGTACCTCATGGTCATTCCCTATAGCTCCTTTTTTTAATCTCCCACTTACTCGTAGTTTTTTTTTATTATCTGTTTGAAAACCAGTTTCAGACGCGCAAACCATGGCGATCACTCTGCGAGTTAAATCCAGTCCCACGAGACCCTCATTCGCAATATTCTAAGGACAAATTGGTGCTGACTATCTACAAGCCTGTTCGGCGTTCATGTCGTTACTCTTTGCAATATCTTGTTGGCTGTTGATAATTTTAGCGTGTTCACATGCTTTCCCTGATTTGCGTTCCATTTTGACTCCAACCCCGCTGTAAGCGGTTACGGTAACCTTGTGTTCCTTTGTACAGAAAAAAAAACTGCGTAATTTTCCAACGCATGCACATTGGAGGGCCATGCACCTGCCTCTATAACGATTTCTGGGTGTTATTCAGTCTGATTTCGCAAGGGAGTGCTTTGTATGTTGGTGATGTCACGACTCTAACGAGGCATTTGCAGTCTAGTGACGTTGTAGTCAATTTCTGGGGCTTTCTCTCGAAACAATTGTTAGCGTTTTTTGGTAAACTTAAATTTCACTTGTCTTACTTTCCTCTTTTGTTCTGATTTAAAATCAAGTCAGAAATTTGCGCAATTTCTTTCTATCTTGAGCAGAAGTCAAACCGAGATTATACCTTTTGTCTGTTACGCTCCGTTCCACGGTTTATTTTCATTCAATTTGGCGATCAGCACGGATGCCTCTATGAATGTTTAATTTTCTTGATTGTATGCGCCACTTTCATGGTTTTCTAGTTTTTCAACAACTGTTTCTAGATGCCAGAACATGGTCGAGCGTATTTAGCAGATCTGACAAACATGCCCGAGGCGCCGACGCCTCCTTCGTCAACTCCAGCAACCACGCGCAGGAAGGATAAATTCCGTACCATTATCGATTTTTGGAATAGTAAGTTGAAATTCCGCGCCGTTATCGAGTTTTGGAATCATAAGTTGAAATTCCGCACCGTTATCGATTATTGGAATCGTAAGTTGAACTCAACTCACTAGATTCCAATCAGTGGCATTTGTGGCTCCTTTGGGCGCCCATTGGACGAAACAGGCTTTGTTCTCATGTCAAGTGGTGGAAACAGGCAAACTTGACCAGTTGCTCTGTGGCGTTGGTTTGATGCAGCCAGCTTTCAAATAACTTGCCAATGACTAAGTCTGTGAGGCCTTACAGTTCTTACTAACGCAGTTTTGCCAAAGCTCTCGACTTGAACGTGATGGTTCACAACTAGAGAGCATTGTGTCGATGGACTGCAATCTACACGTCTTCATCGAACTGGTTTATTCCGAGTTGGCGCTGTCGTATCACGCGACAAATTTGTATTCCAGCCATTCTTGAGGCTTGTTTACGCAGTTGTGTGGTGCACACACGTCAATTTATCACTGCATCGCCAGCTCGTGTTGGTCTCAGACAATACGGTTGCGGTGTAACACACTTTTCAAGATTCGATTTCACCGCGCTTATACTCAAATTTGGTGGTCGGTGATGTTGACCTTGGTGTAAACAGACCGCGATCTGTAGGCCATGGGTGGTTGTCATGGCGATAAGGACGCAGATTATCGGTGAATTTACGCAAACCGTGGCGACTACCAGGGCACTTTTAACTTTCTTTTCGAGCACTGGAAAGGAATCTGGATGGGGGCGGCTCGGGGACGCTTGGGCCGATGGAGCGACTCATGCGAGCGATGCGTGAGGCCTCGACCCTCTACGTGGTGACGCGGGGCATGCGCGAGATCCGGGCCATCCTCATTGGACGCCTCGTGGCCTTCGATCGATATTGGAATCTGGTGAGATAGCGTTGATTTGCGTCGGGTTATCAGATTAGCAGGAGAGCACTTGTTTGTATAAAACGTAGCCAGCTACTACCGTGCGTCGATTCAGCACTGTATATTGTCGACGAATGTCGTCTTTTGATCACTTCTCGTGCTTTATCCAATCGCTTTCTTTCGTGTTAGCCATTGGCTGGCCCGCTAAAATTCCAAGGTCATTCTGCTTGTGTGTTCCAATCGATGGCCACTGACGTCACAGGACCATATGCCAGCAACCGATTTTTAGTCACTTAGTTGAAATTGATTAAGTAAATCGTGCTTATTTTGATAGATTAGCTATTGATTTCTTGTCGCTCTCTCTCTCAACTTTCTTTGCTTTAGGTCCTTGCCAATGTCACAGAGTATAAAATCAACACCAGCCAGAAGCTTCGAAGTGTAAGTTGGTCAGTATTTGTTCATGTTGCTACTTATTTACATTTAAGTAGCGACACAAGTCATATCCCATTCTCATTAACCTAGGCATTTTTTACTCCTACTTATAAAACAGTAAGTAGCAGAAATATGTTTCTTTTTCTTAGTCATCCGGACCTGGACGGCAACGTCGGAAGATGCAAAGACAGATCAGAAAACAACAGGGAAAAATTGCCCTACGCGCACAGGAAGCTTCGCAGAGTACGTCTTTGTTCCTATTTTTTTGGGAAAATCAGTGTAACCAAGGTTTTTTAATGCAACTGGTTCTGATTGGCACCAAAATGCTCAATTTGATTACCTGCGTCATATTAACCAACCACGTTGTAGTATGGTCAACCAATAAAACGGCAGAAAGAGGAGTGGCAACCAATCACGGTGGAGCAGTGCTATCCAGACAGGATTCGACTCTGGTGAAAGCGAGCGAATCTTGTTGAAGTAAACCAATAATTTGGTGATAAAAGAATCGCCACACACCCACATACACCAATTTTAGCACACCGACGCGATTACTGCATGTTGTAGGTCTACCAACCGACGCAGGGGCCTCTGACGAATTGTGGAATGTGTGCGTTGGCGGCGACGAGGCGTCGCATGAGGTGGACATGGACGCCTGCACCTCCCCGCTGTACTCCCTGGATCCGCCAAAGGGGGTCGGTGTGCAGTTCGACGACTCGAGTGGCTTCAATCCGTCCGAAACCGCGTGTAGTGTTCGCACGTACTGTCAGCAGCAGCTCTTTATCCGAGGCGCTAACATCGTCCTCATCCGTGTCCTACCTACTGAAGTGCGAAATAAGTAGTAGCTGCTAATTTTGTGGATTACAAATCGATGACCCATCTGTGGTTGTTTTTACGCCTACCAGATAAACGTATTGTACATGTAAAGCAGTCAAAACGTCAATTTTATAAATTCTATAACTTTTGTTTGTTTTGTCAATGTTACAATGGCCGTCCGTGGCTGGCTGGCTTGCGCTGAGGGATGTGGCCCTGACTTGGCCAATCAGAAGCCGGCATCTGGGTCTGATTCTCTAGAATTCCCAAAGTCGACTAAGTGTGAGAATATTTTGTTCGAGCCAGTAATATTCATGCCTGGGTGCTTAGGCCAGGAAAGTTCTTCTAGCTGATCACCTTTACCCACGCATTGAATGAGGTTAGCATTTCCGGGAAGACAGGCGACCGCTAAGAGACGATGAATGAGGTAGATTGATTATAGTGCGATCGATAAACGAGGTGGTTCGCTCTGTGAAAAGCTCTTGGAATTCGGTTATTCAATGAATTCTGGCTCGCTTGCAACAGATAAATAATCTAGGGATCACGGCTCTTCCCAAACCCCAACTGTCTGGTAACGAAGCCTTGTTTAATTGGATGCCATTTATACGTAGTTTGAAATCAACAGAGAATCAATGACCATGTCTTCTATGCTGTTAGAAATAAGTACATTTATCCTTTCGAGAAAGTGATAAACGGTTTCACTTTGATTAGTTGTGATCTTAATACCGGAGATTCTGGTAATCAAAACCAATTTTTCATGAATCCGCAGAGTCTTGAGGAGCAAACGCATTCGGGCAACAAGTTAAACCACTCCCATTCTCGCAATGTCAACAAAAAATATGATGAGTTTAAACAAAAGGAAAAATCAATAACCCAAATCACTATCTGGTATTAGCCAATAGAGAACGTCGCTCACCATTGCAAGTAATTGATTGGTAAAGCGAATTGCGCAAAGAAAGCTTTCAGAGTTATGTAGTTGTGAGTATCGTTAATCACAAGTTTGCATACTATTTGTGACCTCAACGTTAATTGCAACTCGGAAAGCCGAAAGCCAATTTTGAGAAATTCCTACGGGTTGGGGCCATGCGTGTGTGTGTGTGTGGTGAGAACGATTATGCCCTACCAATCACAACAGTAATTTATCTTCTTGTCGTCCGGGGTGTGTGTGGTATGCTTAGTGTGAATAATTAGCATCTAACGTGCGTCAAAACAGCCAAAGTTGACGCCCTTTCAGAGTTGGAGAAATGTGATTGGTCAGTCGGCTGCACTTCTCCAACACAACTGGCCAATAGCATTTATCCAAGCACGTCACTTGATTGAAGATGGCGTGTTCTCAGATAACACGTCGTCTCGCCGAAATTGTGGTACGTTTTGAAGGGGTTGCTAAGTCAAATAAATTTAGAATATATACTACTTAGTTGCACGTAACCACGATTGAGCCAATGTTAAGACTTGTTCAAATTACTAATACTGCAGACACATAAATACACACAGCGATCCAATGAGAGCCAATATTTTTTAGCCAAAAATATTTTGGCACCAGGTGTTTTCGTTAAAGTACTTGGAGCTTGTTTCACAAAAGCCTGGAGGTATTTTGCACACACATAGACTAAAACACAGTCGATAGTTTTGTGTTCTATTCAAGAAAGTAGAATTTTAATGAACGCGTGTACTTTTGGCTTGAAAAAGAACTTTTTGTGCTAAGAGTGGACGGCATGGAATCCGAGACTGTGGGACTTCACGCGGCCGCCGGTTACGACTACACAGTCGAGACCCTAACGGAGGAAGAGTATCGTGAGTGGGTGGAACGAACCTTCCGGCCGATGTTTGAACCCTTCGAACGCATCGGCGGCATCCCCTGCAACGAGCTGCTCTCGCGATTCCAGTACCATGGCTACGGTTTGCCTCGCGACCGCAGGAATGACCTCATTCTCTACATGGATGCTAACAGGGATGGAATAATTACATTTGAGGTAAGAGTCTTATGGAGTTGGTTTAAACGAAATCAATTAATCAAAAATCGTTAAGAACTCTTTTTTCAAAATCATTGAAAATCGACAAAACGATTTACATTTGAAGCCCGTAAAACACGCTTGCTATTTGTAGTTGGAGTCACTCCGCACGATTTGATTGGTTGTCGGGTCAGGTTCATGAAGGAAGTGCCTTTGCACAAAAAAGAATATTTTTTTTTGAAAATGTCAATGCTCGAGACTCTTTGTTACCTCGGCAAGCACATCAGTGGATTGGGAGCCATCAAGACTTATCTAAACGAAAAGTCTGATATATGGATTTGATTGTCGGAGAAGGCGTACTCAAGAAAAACGTTTTTTGGCGGAACAGACTGCACGAACAAGTTCAGACGGCGCGTTCAGTGGCACATCGGAACAGCAAAACAAAAATACATACGAAATTTTGGATCCAGTGAACAACTTCTCATGTCACGTGAAAGAATGCGTATATGGGTTAATGACACACCTCTCTGCCAATTAGATGGCGTGTCGAATTTAGCACCATTGATTTCCATCGTCTATGCTTGGAGAGGTCCGTTTTAAATAAATCAAGCGTTTTCTCAAAACTAGCCAATAAGCGTTTCCTTGAAATGCTAGCCTTTGCTCATTTTAAAACAACTTCAGTAACCAAGGAAGGGTTGCATGGTATGGAAGGCTGGTTCGCGTTAAATTGAGTCCAAACGATTCCGTCCAATTAAATTGCAGCTATTGATTATAGAAAGGGCGGAATTTTTGAAAGCAGACTAGAAAAAAGGAGAGTACTTGCAAAAATGCAGCTTTTACACTTATTCTTAAGCGACGCATTACAGCGGACCGCATTCTATTTATGATCTATTCATGGCGATACCTAAACCGTTAATAAAACCCCACTAAACACCACAGAAACTAGAGTTTTTTGCAAAATGGTGACTTTTAAGATAACACTGTTACCAAAAGGACATTGTTGGGAATCGTGTTTATTCACACTTCCTTGATCCGGTCGCTCCACCTCCGACACCGGGTTCCCCTTTTCGCAGCATGTCGCCAGCCTCGTGGATCCTCAACTCCCTCCTCATTCACATGGATATTTATCTTGGATTATCCCCACAACTAGGTCTCAATGTTAGCGCATGTATGACTCACACATCTGATCTATAAATACACACGACACAACGACACCAACGTGGTTGAGCTCTGAAGTAAACGGTTGTGTCCACGTCCTCTCTCCCGTCTTGTCTTCATCTCGGGTATTGGGGTAACGTAATCGGGCCAGAATTAATTCCGGGGCCCCGGCGTGGTTCAAGACCACATGCTGGGACCCGCAACAACATAAATGCTGTGTGTGCCACTCCTGTATTGATTTGGAGGCTTCACGAATGCCGGTTTGAACCCCTTAACACAGGAATTCCGATCGGCATTGGTGCGACTACGCTACAAGGATCTGAACCCGTGGAAGCGTTTTGCATTGCGAGCCCTGCTTGCCGGGAATCCGGGTCTTCGACTGCAGGCGGCTCGCGAACGCGCCGTCAAGCACCTGCAGGCCCTCGATGCCCAGGGTCGTCATGGCGCGGCTGTGGACGTGGAAGCAGATCAGGAACGACTCCCCAGCGCGATAACTGGTTCCGCCGGGGGTAGAGGCCACTTCAAGCTGGAGCCAGATGGAGTTTGGCCAACCACGAAGACGCCGCGTGGTGCTGGCGTCAGTCGGACTGCCGATGACTCGGTGCCGCCGACTATTATGGACGAAGAGTACATTCCACAGAGCTACTTGGACGCCTACAACTGCGTGCCGCCTCCAATCTTCATTCCTCTAATTGTCCTTGTCCAGGTGAGTTCCAAACACTGACGCCAGCCACGCAAAACCGTATGGCGAACGTCAGAATTAATTGCTAATCTCTGATTGGTTCCAATGTTTGAGTTGGACAACGGACCAGCTGCTCACACCGGCAAAGGCCTTGTAGGGGCCTAAATTAGCAAATCCCTGTTAATAACAGCCGGTCGCAACTCGAGAAGAGAGAAGGCAGAGCTGAAAAAGATCACGACTGTTTATTCGCGTCACGCCAGTCAAGTAAAGTCGAGTAAAATCGAGTAACTAACTTCTGTGTGCGCATCAATACGCGTGCGTTACCGGCGACTGCTAACAAGAGCCAATAACAAAGAGGGTGAGTCATCGATACAGTCGGGCAAGCACACACTTATCACTCACGCGCGGTGCCTGTCTGTCCACAAAAAATCGATTGATTTGTGTTCGCTCGTGCTTGCTAACTGTGCTGGCTAGCTGCTCGCCACAGCGTCGTCTGCTTGCATTAATTTCCACGTAGAAAACGCTTGTTGAATTCAGAAATCGTGGAACTCATGCTGGTTGAGGCTGTCGATTGTCTGTTGAAGCTCTAGAGATGTCGCTTGGTTGCACATTTTCGTACAAAACATTGCTTCGTAACGAACTTACATGCAATGTCGGCCTAGTCGTTGTGTCACTGAGACGCCATGTCAGTCAGTTCACGGAAGAATTAGTCTTGCTTGATTCAAAGTCATTGGTATCAAGGCTGATGGTACCGATCGATGGAGCGTCAGGAATCAGTTTTGTTCCTTCGATCTTTTACAATACTTTCTCATGAAGCTTACAATTACCGAGGTACGATGTTTCTGATTGGTTGTTACTGATCTAGCAGACTCGACGTAATTAGTTGCAAATATCGATTTTAAATGTGAATGAATGACCTTTTATGCCTAACGCATTACCCTAATCCAAGCATTGCCTCGGAGTGTATACTTTATAATGACCTTGACAGTCGTTAAGACGAGAAACGGATTCAAACGGGAGTGGGCCAATCAGAGTGATTTGAATACAGAAAATGCATATTAACCAATCACAGTCACGATAACTCATACTGTGATCATGTGTTGTATGAGTTATACCGATATACCGACCAATAACATTTTTCATTTCTTTCTTTTTTTGTCACAGCTGGCTGTTTTCATTTACTACGCGGTGGAGTTGAATCGGCGGGCGGAAGCAGAGCCCGAAAATGTCATGTCCTGGGCGACCGGTTTCCCCTACTTTTCACCTCTCTACTTCGATCCTAGGCGACGGCGCGAAGTCTGGCGCTACTTAACCTACATGTTCATTCATCAGGTGAGTCGCACAAACGCCACACACACACCTGCAGCGGGATTCGAAATTAACCAATGAAATTTTAGGAACTAAAATTCGGATATACCGAAGTTACCAAAACTGATCAAATAATGTCGACTAGTCCAACACTGTTGGGGAATTTATTACACGACCAACAAACAAATGAACTGTTCTCTCTGCTTGCCATCATCACGCTTTTCGTTCCAAAAGTGACATTTCGATAAGGTCTGGTACTGAGGTCTTCATTCTAGGAGCAAAAACAGCTCCAGAAGAATTCGGAAAGATCCACAAACATTTTTGTGAATGCCTGGACTTGTAATTGAGACGGGCATGTTTGTGACCACGGTCTGCAACTTGATATAAGTTGAACAAAACTGACCAATCAAATTGCTTCGTAGTCTTACCCAGTGCGTTAACCAATCACCGAACTTTGTCTTGCAGGGAATATGGCACATCGTGTTTAACAGTTTCGTCACGCTGGTACTCGGTTGCCTGGTGGAGTGGGTTCACAAGCTCTGGCGTGTGGCCCCCGTCTACCTCGCGGGGGTACTGGCCGGCTCCCTCGCCTGCTCCGTCTGGGACCCCTTTGCTGTCCTCGCGGGGTCCAGTGGGGGTGCCTACGCCCTGGTCGGCGCTCACCTCGCTCTTGTCGTCATCAACTGGGAAGAACTAAAGCACGACTTCTACGCCTCGACCTCACCGCTTGCCATCATCTCGTCAGGAGTAACTAGGGTACGGTTGTAGTTGGCCAGTGACGCATTTATGGAAACTGGCGGTCAAAAGGAATAAAAAACGGAGCGCCTAAAAACAATGAAACCATTTCTACGTTCGTTAATTGTTCACTCGAATCATTGATAGAGTTAAATTTCTATAACTTGATTTCTGATAAATCGTCATACCTCCACGGTTTTGCGGAACCACACCAGGGCCGGCGATTTACACAGACAAGGCCCGGATCGAGAGAAGGAGTCGAAAAAGCAGGTGGCACGTAGATCAGCTAAGTTATTGATGCAGCAGCGGTGTGTGGTGCGTGTCCAGAATAACAAGTGCGTTTGCATGGCCTCGCCAAATATCGATCCCTGAACGCACGTAGCACTCACGAAAATCGATTAATTTGCGTCCGCTTACGACTGCCAGCAGTGCTCGCCTGCTGCTTTTCATTTTAAGCAACTCATCAAGAAGAATACATTCATGTCATTTTAATTGTTTTCCCTAAATTAAGTAAATTTATTTCTGTCCGCAGACTTCAACGTAGTTAATAATACGTTCTACGAACCGACATCGTAACCATCCATTGGCTCAGCCGCATTTTAATGTGCTATTGATTTGATTGGCTACCAAGTTGACCAATGATGGGCGAGCCTTCCAAGCTACTGAATGTTGATTGGTCACTGTAATAACCTTCATTAATTTCCAGGTCTGTCTCATAGTGGTGTTTTGTGGCGTCGATTTTGGCATCGCGCTGTACGAACGATTTGGTCTGTCGAACGCCAATCTGCATGTCAGCGTCTCGGCCCACATCGCCGGATTCCTAGCCGGTCTGCTGGTGGGCATCCCGATTTTGCGGAACTTGCGGGAGAAACCGTGGGAACGCGTGCTCTTCTGGGTGTCCCTCTCCATCTCCCTCGCACTCCTCATATTTGCCATCTTCTGGAACATCTTTTGGCCGGGGTACCCCGAACAACAGATCTAATCATCGTGGCTTCGAATTCTTTCTATTTACTGCTTGTTTGCCATTAAACAATGAATTTTTTTCTCTCTGACAATCTCCATGGATGCTTTAGACACACGAAAGGGCCTACAGAAGATTGTGAAGGAGAATTTGTGGTAGGATTGATGGGTACCATATGGTCTCTTCGTTTTCTCAAATATCCACCAACTGCACCACCTGAAACGTCGCCATCTTCATCGAAAGATGTGATTTTTACAGTGCAATAGATTAACCGTATGACTGCTAATCGTTCGCCCATGTTATGACGTCATCGTCAAGGCCAAAATTTATAGGTAGCACGAAATGCTAGAATGTGGTTGGCCAATTGTTCGAACGCTCATAGTTGATTGGCTCCTTTTTGATGTCGATGTTGTCTGCAACTACGAGTGATTATCCAACTGATCTTGGAAGTTTAAGACATTTATCGTGTTTTTTTTAAAGTTTAGTGAGTTGCTAGTTAGCAGGTTGCCGCAACATCGCGACCTTATCGTAAACCCCAAATTTTTGGTCAAGTTTCGTTGTAAACCAGCAACACTTCGGTCCACAACCTCAATCACATAGCGTGTACGGGAGTCTCTTGATGCCACTTTGGCATTGTGGAAAGATTGCTCATTTCCTGCTAAACTCACGTTTTTTATCCAGTTTTTCTTTGTCCATATCACTGCCTGATTATTAATAAGTAAGGCGCAGATTGTGTAGATCAACTTTTACTCAGGTCAGTGATTAGCACCTCGAAAACAATGTGCTGTGGCTGTTCACGAGAGTGACATTTCTCCATCTACGTGTAGAACATTCTGGAAAGACTACCCGTCTAACTTTTTCAACGTCTAAGTTACTTTCGCTGAAATGGTGAGGCAAAAAAATTAGCACAAATGTGATTTGTATTTGCAGTTTGACACCGGTCAGCGACTCATTCTATGAAATACACGATTGTACTCTGGCGACCACCAAGCCAGCACACTTAGCATTCGTGAGCGAACACAAATCAATCGATTTTTTTTCGTGAATGCACTCTGGTGGACAGACGGCTACCGCGCGCGTAAGTGCTGCGTGAATGCTTGCCCGACTGTGTCGATGACTCACCCTATTTCTTATTGGCTCTTGTTAGCGGTCGCCTGTTACGCACGCGTATCGATTTTACTCGACTCAACTTGACTGGCGTGACGCGAATAAACAGTCGTGTTCCCTTTCGACTCTTTGTCTTCTCTCTTCTTGGGTTGTGACCGGCTGTTATCGATAGGGTTCCGCGGTAGTGCTAATTTAGGCCCCTACGGCACCATTAACACATCAGATCAGTTTTCTTGGTGTGTAGTTAAAAACCAGCAGTTTCCAGAAGCCGTCTAGGCTATTGTCAGACGTAAACCCACGACGGTAGTCCACATTTTTGGCTATTCCTTGGCGTTCCACTTATTCGCCTCATCGCGTCTTATTGCCAAGGACACTGAAATGCTCTTTGAAGGTTAAGACCTTCACGCTAACTAGCAGATCACACATCTCTGGGAATGCACAGGGTTCGCATGATTCACCACGTGCGGAATAACCACGTTCCAATCACCTACCCAAGCACCTGTGGTGACGTCTGAGGGCGCAGACATGTTGGACCACACTGGCCTCAGCCAATCCTCTGTCCCTCTTCGTTCCAGTGGCATTCGAGGAAGATGAGCAGCCAACCAGAGAAAAACACGAATGGGGAGCAGAATATAATGAGCGGCGTGGCCAGCGTGGTGGACTCGGATGAACGGCGCCTGACGTGTGGTTCTGGCTTGTGATTGGTCAATAAAGCCTGTTCTGTTGTAACAGTCTTCTTCCTACTAGGGCTCGAGTATTCTACACACCGCTTCCTTTGCACTAACTAAGCACATTGTTTGAACGATCAGCTGAAAATTGCGCAACTAATCAAATTCTTCCGTCCGAGTAAAACAACGCATACATGGCGTTTCAGGCTTGATTCCTTTTATTTTTAAATTACTGTTTAATTTAAGTGCCGCCAGGAGGACGATTTTTGACGTTAAACAACTCTAAATGCTGTTTTAGTCAGTCAAACAAGCTTTTACTCTGTTTTTTGATGTCCCATGGAAAGTTTGTTGCAAAAAGGACCACTTGAGTGCGCCTTAGATGCGCATCGTGAATACTGATTGGTTGAGTCAACTGCAATCCCACAAGTTTGCGATGTTTTTTGCAGTTTTTGTGTGGGTTACGTTTGATTCCACGGTAACGCTACCACGACGTGATTGCGCCATCGTCAAATTCAACAGATCGAATTTGGGTGAGTTCATAGTCGACAAACATGAATTACTCAAACCACTCCTACTTTCCACGACTTTCTTGTCCTGAGATTCAGTAGCTTACCCCTCAAGCAAGGCACCACCATCTCTGAAAACCAAAATAACTTTCTTGTCAACAATCTAGAAGGGTTACGGATGAGCTGTCTTGAGGTGACAGCACCTTCACTCAGTGAATCGCGTTTTTGAACTAACAATTTGAAATCGGCGCACTAAGAGACGCCAGAATTCAAGGCGATTGGCTGAAAATTCTCAGCTGTTTCGAGGTCACAAACACAATTTTCCGTCGGAATCGAGGAATGTGCACGTAAACATAGCACGTCTGTTTCGAGGTAGTTTTGTGTACAACACATCTGCAAGCCTCTCTTGCACGAACAAAGTAAATTATCCACGTGGTGACTAGTCACTTTCGAACTGTTGATACTCCCCAATGAGATCGGTGACGTTTGAGTAGGCCTCGTCGAATTCTCCCTCGTCCATGCCTTCGCCGGTGTACCAGTGGACGAAGGCCTTCTTCTTGAACATGATGGTGAACTGGTCGGTGATGCGCTTGAAGGTCTCCTGAACTGCCGTGTTGTTTCCGATGAATGTGGCTGCCATGGTCATGCCTCTAGGTGGCACATCGCAGATGGCCGTCTTGATGTTGTTGGGGATCCATTCCACGAAGTATGCCGAGTTCTTGCTTTGCACGCTCGACATCTCCTCTTCGACCTCCTTGACCGACAGACGTCCACGGAACATCCCGGCCACGGTGAGGTACTTCCCGTGGCGCGGATCGCACGCGGACATCATATTCTTCGCGTCGAACATCTGCAGTGTCAGGTCGTGGACGGTGTAGGTCCTGTAGGGCTGGGCGTATCGATTGGTCAGTGGAGCGAATCCGGGCACAAAGAAGTGGAGGCGTGGGAACGGTATCAAATTGGTGCCCAACTTTCGCAGGTCGGCATTCAGTTGGCCGGGAAACCGGAGACACGTCGTTACACCGGACATCGTCGCGGACACCAGGTGATTCATATCGCCTAGCGTCGGATTCTGGATCTTCAGGGTGCGGAAGCAAATCTCATAGAGAGCCTCGTTGTCGAGGGTGAACGACTCATCGGACAAGTCAATTAGGAGGCTCTGTGAAAGAACCGCGTTGTATGGTTCAACCACCACCTCTGACACCTACAAGCAACAAAATTACGACCTTTTACCCACATCCTCGACACCTCAAAAGACGGTGGTAAAAAAAAGAAAAGTTTTCTTTCAAAAAAAGTTGCCAAAAAAACGCATTGACAAAAGCAAAGTAATCACTCCATTTGCTGGTATTCGCTAATTAAATCGGCCATTGCAGCATAGGCTTCGCTAAATTCTGATTCGTCCATGCCTTCACTGGTGTACCAGTGGAGGAAGGCTTTGCGACGCAGCATCGTCATGAACTGGTCGCCGATGCGCTGGAAGACCTCCTGGATGGCCGTGTTGTTGCCGATGAACGTGACTGCCATCCGCAAGCCGCGCGGCGGCACATCGCAGACCGCCGTCTTCACGTTGTTGGGTATCCAGTCGACGAAGAATGTCGAGTTCTTGTTATGGATGTTGAGCATCGCCTCATCCAACTCCTTGATGGAAAGATGTCCACGGAAGATGCTCGCGACAGTGATGTACTTGCCGTGGCGAGGGTCACATGCCGTCATGAGGTTGTTGATGTCGAAAATCTGACTGGTCAGGTCGTGGACGTTGTAGCTTCGGTAGGTCTGGGCGAATCGCGACGACAGCGGCGCGTAGGCAGGGATGACGAAGTGCAGTCGAGGCGACGGAACAAGGTTCGTGCACAATTTTCGGAGATCTGCGTTCAGCTGGCCGGGGAACCGCAGACACGCCGTTACCCCGGCCATAGCGGAGGAAACTAAGTGGTTTAAGTCGCCGTATGTCGGATTTTGCAACTTTAAAATGCGGTAGCAAATATCATAGAGTGCTTCATTATCGATTACAAAAGTCATGTCTGCGAACTCCGTCAGAAATTGCCCAGCTAGGGTGGCGTTGTAGGGCTCGACAACGACGTTCGACACCTACAAATTTTTAAAAATAAACACACTACTCAATACGATGCACTTCACAAAGTGAATGCTGAAATCAAATTTATTCCACGGTAGGACACGCAAGCAGACGTAAAAAGAAGACACCAAAAGTGTACACACAATGCAGCTATTAGCCCTCTAATTGCTGATATTCGCCGATCAACGCGGTGACGTCCTCAATGGCTTCTGTAAACTCCGCCTCTTCCATGCCCTCAGAGATGTACCAGTGGAGGAAGGCTTTTCGCTTCAGCATATGCAAGAACTGCTCCCCCAGCCGGTCGAAGATCTCCTGAATGGCCGTAGTGTTGCCCACAAAGGTGACGGCCATCTTCATGCCCCGCGGTGGAACGTCGCAGATCGCGGTTTTGACGTTATTCGGGATCCAGTCCACGAAATAGGGCGAGTGCTTGCAGCGCACCGCGAACATCTCGCGCGTAACCTCTCTAATCGACAGACGACCTCGAAATATGGTTGCCACGGTGAGGTACTTGCCCATGAGGGGTTTGCACGCGGCCATGAGGTTGCGTCGATCGAAGGCCTGCGAGGTGAGATCGCGGACGGACAACTGGCGATAGGATTGGGAGAGGCGAGAGGTCAGTGGTGCGAATCCGGGCACGAAGAAATGCATCCGAGGGAAGGGGATCAGGTTGTAGCCGAGTTTCCGCAGATCAGAATTCAGCTGACCGGGAAACCTCAAGGACGTCGTGATGCCCGACATGGTGGTGCTAACCAAGTGGTTCAAGTCGCCGTAGGTCGGATCGCAGATTTTTAGGGTGTGGGAGCAAATATCATGCAGAGCCTCGTTATCAATGACAAATGTCTGCTCGGCCAATTGGATTAGCTGGTGTGCTGCAAGTATGGCGTTGTATGGCTCAACTACCACACCGGATATCTGTAATTTGGAAAAGCGCACACCGTCATGGCACCAACCACCCAATCAGAATTCGAGGAGCTACTACCTGGCCAATCAGAATCAAAACAGCTTCAGCCAATCACAGAGCTGAGCCTACCTTGGGCGATGGGTAGCAGGAGAAGGTGCACATTATGCGATCGGGGTAGTTCTCGCGGATTTTGCTCACAAGCAGACTCCCCATTCCGGCGCCGGTTCCACCACCCATCGAGTGCACGACCTGGAAGCCCTGGAGGCAGTCGCAGGCCTCGCATTCCTTGTGGACAATGTCCATGATGTTTTCGATTAGTTCAGCGCCGTCCGTGTAGTGGCCTTTGGCCCAATTGTTGCCAGCCCCGGCACTGCCGAACGCGAAGTTGTCTGGCCTGAAGAGGCACCCGTACGGACCAGATCGGATGGTGTCTAGGGTCCCGGGCTCAAGGTCAGCGAGGATGGTGCGTGGCACCATTCGACCGGCAGCCGCCTCCGTGAAGTACACGTGGATGCGCTCGATCTGGAGGTCGGAGTCGCCGCGGTAGAATCCGTCTGGTCCGATTCCGTGCTCGTCCGCGATCACCTCCCAGAACTACAACAAAATGGACACTTAGACAAAGCATGTTCCGCTTACCTTTGCGCCCATTTGGTTGCCGCATTGGCCAACCATGAGGTAGAGAATTTCCCGCATTTGGAAAATAAAGAGGGGGAACTTAAGAGGGAAACGTCAAAAAGCGTGGAGACGCGGGTCTGTGCGGTAACCCTCGCACGTGAGCTATTGATTTTGGCATCTGTTTTAATTCCAGCATGACGTGGCAATGCGTCACGTGGTCCATAAGTTGCGTACTTTCACTAACACAGTGCTAAACCAAGAAAATACTTTTACAAATTATTGCTTCCGTACAGATTTTGGTGCGGACTTTATATTGTTTGATGTTGCCGTAAGGATTAGTTTAATGTGAAAAATCAGCCCCTTCAAGAATAAACCAAATGTGGACATATTTGAATGCTGCAACCAAGGCCATCGTTCTGAGAATGAAATTTAATTGCTATCACGTCAGATTACAACAATTAAAGCAAAATACGAGATAATGTTTCATTCCCGCGACCAATTTTTGTGTCTCCTAAAATCGATAGGGTTCAGCAACGACTCTGGTGCTGATTGCGCATGTAATTTCACAAATATTGCCAAGCTTACTTAAAATGTGACAATGTAGCTAACGCCACTTTGAAAATGTTGCGGGGCGATTTTTCCCAAATTTTGGCATCTGCTAGAGGCTACTCATTTGTTACTCATTTTATATCAGTAGAAAGATTAAAATCAACTACCCATGGCATCTGCTATTAAGATCGATTACTTAGGAATTTTCCTCAACCACCCATAAATGAGAACACAATCTCATTTATTTCATCAAGACAAAGACACCTTATTGACAGGAAAGTGAATATTGTCGGTTGTTAAAGATTTTTGTGAATAAATCAAATTACTTTTCCTAAAAATTTGCATGACAAGTAACCTAGAGAAACAGTGCCGGGAACCGATTGTAAATTTTCTATTGAATGCGCCAAAAAATCATTCTTGGACAACTAGAAATCGGGAATTCAGAGCGGATTGTAGCAACGCATAAGGGCGCAGACATACTGGACCACGCTGATTTCAGCTAATCCTCAGTCCCTCTACGATCCAATGGCACGTGAGGAAGATAAGCAGCCAACCAAAGAAAGGCACGAATGGGGAGCAGTATATAATGAGCGGCGTGGCCAGCGTGGTGGACTCAGATGGAAGACCCTGAAGTGTGGTTCTGGCTTGTGACTGGTCAATAAAGCCTGTTCCGTTGTACCTGTCTTTTTCCTATTAGGGCTCGGGTATTCTACAGAACCTATCGACGAAACCAACTCCACGGAGGCCCTACTACCAAAAGCCACCTGATTGGACAACATTGATTACAAAAAAAAGTTCTATTTTCAGCCATTCAAAAGACACGTATATGTACATAACGGCGATCATGCCTTGGGTGGGGAAGCGATCTTCCCACGCAAGGCACACCAAGCGATTCTGAGGGGCATCAGACCGTCCCGTCGGGCGACCAGACGGGGGTGTCGCAAATCGAAGTTGCACGAGGCAAAGTTCGACAGGAGGGCGCACACGTGCACCAGCGGCAACATCAGCAATGCTGCGGCGGTCTGCTTTCCCCTGGCAAGCACCTCCTGCCCCTGGATTGCCGCCTTGGAGGCGTGTCGGTGAGCGAGGGAGGCGATGTCGTGGCAGACGTCCCGCAGCTGCTCCACTCGCGCATCCGCATCCTCCAGGGCTGGCGGCGAGTCAATGCCCGTGGAGCATAGTCGAAGAAATATCTCCGCCGGGATCTTGTGCTGCAAGATATTTCGAATATTTCATCCTACTGATATAGTATTAGTAGCACTGGTACGAATTGATATGAACTAGGACACCTAAATTAGAGCACTAGACTTGCCTCGACCAAAACATCAGTCGGAACCAGCAAAATTCGGTGCTGTTTAGCAAGTGGCACTACACTGCGCAGGTGAGTGAGTATCCCCTGGGCTTTCGACATGTGTGAGAGAGCGTGATCCAATTCTATCGATTTGATGTCTACAAAAAAGCATCCATCAGCAACGAAAATAGCATTACTGAAGGCCTCAGCGAGTGAGTAGTGAATTGGCGCGTTAGTGGCTTCGGCGTAGTGTTCTAATTCAGCGCAATCTCGAAAAGGCACTCCACCTGCACGCTTCCACTAAATTTTATTAGATTGAAATGAGCAAATCCACGTGGTTTTACCCTCGACTGAACGAGATTAACTATCCAATGGCGTGAGACGCCGGGAAAGCGATCGATCGCCTAAGGAAAGAGGGTAAGACGAGGGGGTGTGGGCGTCAACAAACCCAGCAGAGTTCTTGCTCAACGGGGGATGGGTACTTCGGCTGACTTTGGGTGAAGATTGTGCTGATTGAATCGAGCCAGTACTGGTAGCGCAAACTTGCCACTGCGTCGGTCGGTGCACGGTCTCTGATCTGCAAAAGATCTAACATGTCAAACTGCCACCTACTTATATACCATCGATTACTTAATTAGAACTACACGACGAGGACACAAACACGCGTACAAATAAAGGAAAAACTATTGAAAACTCGGCGGCACCATTATTGGCAGCACTTTAGCAGTGGTGCGAATCTAGGTAGCAATAAGAACACTAGGCGATCATGAGAAAGAGGCAACTTACAAGCGAAACTTCTACATTGAGCGAGCGAAGTGCAAACGCGAACCTTTGTTGAGGTTGAGGCAAAAGCAGAGTGCAGAGATAATTGTAGTAGTCGGCTTTCCTACATAGCAAGTGAACAAATCTGCAGAGATGCTCACTTCACGAGTTCACGACAGTGATGCTGGCTGTTGTGTGGTGAGACTGATGCAAAATGACGACGTGGCGAATGAATTCTTAGCTTGGTTCGCCAGACAGCTGACATAATTGTTCAATCGCACTGTAGACTAAGTAGAAAAGAAAATTAAAGTAAGAAACGGCAAACCGCCGAAAGAAGTTGCGCATTTAAGGACAAAGGCTGACACATTTTCCGCAGACAATGTTAACAAATCAGCATTTCTATACTGGACATATCAAACCATAACACTTTAGACAACCGATAGCAACAAACCACAGGTCTGAATGGAGACCATAGTAGGAAATAAGATTTGGGCAATTACGTCACCGCGAATTCAGTAAATTGGGCTAAATAACTTCAAGAAGTCAAAAACGATAATGTATTCTAGAAATCAGTCCAGAAACTTCAAGTGAGGTGAAATGGTTTTACATGCTGCACGTCTACTAACTAGTAAATATGCTCCGAAGCGAGTTTGCCACTTCCTGCCTAGTTCAGAGGATGGCAGATAATAAATTTAGTTTTAATAAATGCAAATGATGCATAACAGGCCCATAGCACGCAAATATGCATTATTTTTCAGAGGTATGTTTGGATAGCCCATGTCATTAGCTGCAAAAGTACTCTATATCTCTATTTACTTCTCCGTGCAATGAAAATCGACCCAGCACAGTAAATCACTGCAATTCACAAAAATATCACCGCAGACCCATACAGTTCTTGTAGCCAATTAACGAGAGGCAAAATGAAGGTGATTACATGTGCCAATTATCCATCTAAAATTAAGTAAAATTATTTGACACAAACTCACAATCCTAAGCAAATTGAAAAAAAATTAACGTTGCACTATGTCAAATCATTTTGCTGCTAGTAAGCAACTTGTGGCAAATGTCTTGAAGTGATTTGACAACCTTGACTATCAACCAATTGGGATCGAGAAAGCTTTGTATGATTCCAGTGTGTTTTATTTGGGCGTTATCGACTTGGACCAACTATGGCAATTCCTCCCAAGCGTGCTCGTTTCTTGAAGCCTGGTGAAGAAAACTTGGTGGCTACTGAAGAGATTGATGAGTTTCCAGAAGGTGCAGTGGTTGCCGACGTCTCCGGAGTGCAACAGGTCGACCAGCAACGCCAAAGTTTGCCAACCTTTAGGTGGCGAAGTCACTTCCTCTATTTATTGGAAACCTCAAGGTAAAATTTCTTTTGGAGATTTCTACATAATGTAACGTAATGTATTTAACCTGCGTGGTATGTTTTTTAGGGTCGTCGTGGTAACGGGTGAAACTGGTAGTGGCAAATCAACACAACTTCCGCAATACGTATATGAAGCCGGATGGCTTCGCAAAAGTTCGAAGTACATGGCCGTTACGCAACCTCGGAGAGTTGCAGCAATCACTCTAGCTGCCCGTGTAGCAGAGGAAAAGGACTGCAAGCTGGGGAATGAGGTTGGTTACCTCATTCGTTTCGAAAATTGTTTCAAACCCGGAAAAACCTCAATCCTCTACATGACCGATGGAATGCTTATTCAAGAAATGACTAGAGACCCAATGCTGAAGGACTATCGGGTTATAATGCTGGACGAGGTTCACGAACGCTCACTACAAGTGGATTTGCTGCTTGGCCTGGTCAAGAAAGTATTGCGCAAACGCCTTGATGATTTACGCGTGGTTGTTTCATCAGCAACGCTTGAAGCACAAAAGTAAGCGATCCAATTCACTGTCTGAGTTACTTAATAGTTTTATTGAATATTTCAAAGACTTGCACTTGAAAGATGATGGTGAATCGGTGAAAAGCAAACTAACTCCAGTGTCTCACTTGCATGTGGAAGGAAGGCAGTATCCTGTTAAAATATTCTACCTACAGGATCCTACGCCATGCTACGTGACAGAAGCACGAAAAACCGTCTTTAAGTTACACGAAACTCGCCCACTCGGGGCTGACATCCTCGTCTTTTTAACCAGTAAGTCAAGATTCGTGTTAAGGTCTTTTTGGTAAGCTGGATGTTGAGTCTACCTTGCGTTTCCACAGGTCAGGACGAGGTCAATCGTCTGGTTGGCGAAATAATCGAAGAATACCGCGAGAGGAAGGAGCGCTTTCTCCAGTCGAAGGCCGCTTCTCGCAACGCAGTTCGTTATCCACCTCTGCGAACCCTTCCTTTGTACGGCGGCCTGCCGGCCCACGAACAACTCCGCGTTTTCGATCGTCCCGTGCGCGTGTGCCGAAAGGTGGTTGTGGCGACTAATGTTGCCGAGGCCAGTGTCACCATCCCGGGCATCGCCTACGTCGTCGACTGTGGCTACGCCCGTCTGCGGGCCTACAATCCACAAAACGCCCTTGAGGCTCTCGTCACGGTGCCGGTGTCTAAGGCCTCGGCAAATCAGCGCGCGGGCAGAGCCGGGCGCGTTCGTGTTGGGGAGGTGAGGCGCGCTGTTTCCTCTCTGGCTGTTTGTCCTTGGGCAAACTTTATCCCAACCCTTTCTGCATCTCTTTTTCGGGCCAGGTCTATCGCCTGTACACTGAGGAGGCCTATCGAAGCATCCTACCTCGGTTCACCCCGCCGGAGAGTCAGAGGTGTGACCTTTCCGCTGCCCTTCTACGACTCAAGTCCCTCGGCGTGGACAAACTGGCTCAATTTGATTGGCTACCACCCAAGCCTCCTGTGCGGCATTTAGCTCAGGCAGCTGAGCGACTGGTTTCACTGGGCGCGCTCTCATTGACTGACGGGTTTAGGCTCACCGTGCCCAAGGGGGCTCAGTTAGCTAGTCTGTGTTCCTCTTGCGGTGTTGGGGACCCTGCCGCAGCTGCTGCTCTTTTGGGTGCTGTGGAAGAAGGCTGCACACGAGAAATTGCCGCAATCGTCTCTCTAATGCAGTTGCAGCACGTATTTGTGGCGAGTCCGAACTACAAAAAGACGGCAGATCGTACCAAGCGGACGCTCTTCGGCACTCTGTCTGGCGACCATCTGACCGAACTCAATGCCTTCACTGCCTATGAGATGAAAGTTGAGGGAGGTGAAAGTGTCGCCGACGTGAAGCGCTGGTGCCAGTCGGTGGGGCTGAACGCGAGGGGCCTCCAACACGCTCTCTACATTCGCGACAAGATCGCCGGTGTGCTGAAGCGCGCCAAGCTCCCGTGGGTGGCTGCCGAACCACCGGGAAACTCGCTTCCGATTCTTCGTGCCCTTCTTCGTGGATTCTTCACACAGGTGCGAAATCTTGTAAAAAAAAGAGAGGCTTGCAGTGTGTGTTTGTTGGAGGCCAAATGTGGGTTGTATTTTCGTTTAAGGTGGCCTTTCTCGCGCCCTCAGGAACGTACTACCTGACGGTGAGAGGCGATCATGCGCTGCGGCTTCACCCAAGCAGTGTGCTGTATGGAGCAACAGCACGCTGGCCCAAGTGGCTTCTCTTCACCCGTGTCCACCTCTCGGCAGACCTCAGTGCTGACGCCACGCCGTCGAATCCCGCGGAGTCGCTGGGCACGTGCATTTCCGGTGTCAGTGCTATCCAACCTGACTGGCTACTTGAATTGGCTCCACATTACTACCAATATGGAACCGCAAGGGAACATGCCCTGAAGTAGACTGATGCTAATCTGCCATTTTGTAAATAGACACCTCTGTACACTACTTCAATATTTTGTTATTCGATCCGAGGGTCTGGGCAATGGAGATTTTCTCATGCTAAAATTATCTCTGGGTGAAACCGTGAGCCCTGTGGTTTTCACCCCTGTTTACCATCTGCTATTGGACACTGATTCTGTGAGATTATCTGACAGGTATGTTCACGATTTATGTTAGTGAGTGTAGAGATGTTCAGGCATTATTTCCTAAAATTGCTTTTTGAATGTGCCCACATGTTGTAGCCAATACCTATTCACTACGAGGGAGTCCGTGATACAATAGTATATCTCTTCAAAGAATGGTTGTGAAAGTTAACCATTGAAGGGAGACCTGTATGTCTTGTATAAAATCCAAATCACAGCCCTTCAATAGTATGGGGTAACACATACAAGTAAATTTGACTTACTATTAGAAACATTGAACAAATGTTGCAAAAACTCGATTAAATCAAATAATCCGTGGACGAAATGGCCGTACACACTTCATAAATTTATAAAAACTGATAGTGGGAAAATTATTAAGCAGTGAGAAAATTTTTATTTACTGCCGCAAAAAATGGCTCAATTCCGTGTGGCCCACTATTAAAATTGTCATTCGGTAAATTTATATGGCTTCGCTTAAAAGATATATAGTGGTTTCGCCAAGTTCAAGTGGAATTGCACGTAATATCATATGACAGTATACAAGGGAATAATGAGGTTTAAGGATGCAGACAACCGAAATTGCAAAAGCAGTACGCCAACCATTTACTTTAAATGCAACACTTTTCTGTATAATAACTAATAGGAGTCTGAAACAACTCTAGTAAATGCATAAACAACTTTTGAGTGGAAAATTGACGTGTTTTGAATCTAAAAGTGGATAAAGTGGTAACGGAAAAAAATGCCAGAATGCATTTTTTCCATAAATATAAAAGACGACATATTTTTAAAAAAGATATCCCATAATTTTATTTACGTTTGGCATTTTTTTACATTAGCCGCTATGTTATAAAAGTAATGCTGAATGAAAGCGCAGATAATTTATGATTATCTGACTTTAAAATTGCCTTGTTGGGGATTATTGAGTTTTAATCGATCGTTTTTTGTGCATAGAATCATCAGCAGTATACAAGGAAAAAATGTTTATGGGTGTCGAGGAAAAAGAGACACAGGATTGCTTTGATTGCTTTAAACTGATGTTTAAATCATTATCGCAAGGGCGACCCTTTTCAAATTGCAGGCGGCTTTACGGCTTAGCCTACCGCAATGTCCTTCATGTCTAGCTCGCCTATAAATCAGCCACCTTCTCAAACATGGATAAACAAAATCAAAATTGTCGGAAGTGGACATAATCGATCTGTTGCACAATGCGAACCCTTTTATCTGTTAGACTCAGATTGGGCGACACCGGACGCTCCCCTCACTGGCGCCAAAAACCTCATCGAGCATTACGGCCTCAAAACAGCATACCAGAAGTTTTTTCGCGGCAACCTTAAGGATGAACTCTCTGGCTTTCTCCCAAACTTATCAGGCAACGTCAATATGCCGGCTTCTGTCGACGATAGTGGACTTACTGTAAGTTGTCGCATGCGTCATTTTCTTCCATAGGGTCTTATTGAGCGACCTCCCATTCGCGGAAAAGAGCTGACACCCTTTCCTGCAAGTCAGCTTGATGCAGCTGTTCGTCTTCACCATGGCCCCCTTCCCAAAGAATACATGGCCCTCTTTATGGCAGCTCCAGCAAACAATAGTAGCGGTGTTGGAGCGGTCGACCCAACGACCGGTGCCCACGATCGTGCACCCGCCATTCCTCCCACTCGCAAGCGCCGAAGAGATGTGCATCGGGCCACCTCCGGAGGAGTTGCTTCGGCAACACCCGTTGGCCCCTCGGCAGCCACTGCCCTTCTCCTTCGCAATCAGCATCACCAACACCCACCCGTTGCGTCAGCAGCTGCTGCTGTTGCCCCACACTCAGGCCCCCCACCGCCCCCTTCGCAAAATGCCGCTGCAGCAGCACCACCAAAGTCCACCTCTGGGTACTTTGCCACCCCGCCACCAGCGGCCGTTCGTCGCTCTACGGAGGATTTCTCCTTCATGTCCGCAGGTGGACCATCCTCTGTAGAGTCTCCCGGAGGTGGTATCGACTTTGATGATGAGATGAGGCGAAAGAGGCGAAAAAAAGAAAAGAAAAGCGGCAGTGGTCGAAAAGACAGGACCGACTAAGTGTATTGCTCTTTCTTACATTACATTTGTCCTATATGCATTTGCTATTTCTTAATCGCTCAACTGCTTTTATTCTTCGAATGCGGAAATCGCAATTTTTGCCTGTATGTCCGCCTAAATCATGCAGGCTGTGTTCTTAGATAGGGTTGCCTAATCTGTCACAACTGATGGTGCTTCGTGATTGATATCACCATTATATCCTTGGTAGCATGTTCAAATATCCACGTTCGCTTAGCCACATCCTCTTGGTGTTAATTGATATGATTGGGGATGGTTATCAGCATCCTGTTTTTGCTTATTTTTTTGAAAACACCTAGAAATATGCGTAATTTGATGAACTTGGGGTATGCTTGGCACTGATTATCAATTAGTAATTTGTTTATACACAAAATGCTCGTGGTCAGGGTTGGCTTAGAGGACCAAGTCGTTCTATTTCCATCGTCAAATTAACACTTCAGCATGCCTACGGCCCCACTTTCCTCGTCCAATTACTTTTTTCCAAAACCACAATGAGCCCCTCCGTAGGATTCCGTAGTGCTGGTGTTGCCACTCGGGCATTCAGGCACAAACGTCGCGCCAGGATTACACTCGACGAGTACCGTTCCATGACACGCCGTAGCCCTACTCCCAGCTTGCTCTATCCTCTCGCCCTGCGTCCTTAGACAGAACTGGTGGACGCCACACAAAAGTTTGCCGTATTCAGACCTCCCCGACTATGACAGTTAATGGTACTACATTGGATAAACATCATGGCTTCTACTTAGGTCCCCTGTGACCCTTTCAGGGCTCTCAAAATCTAAAAATCCCCCGCTCTTCCTAAACCAGCTTGCAAAGCGTTAAGAAATTTGCCTTTAATTAAGCTTTAAGAGCAATCCAAACACCTGGTTTTACTTAATAAAGGGACTAGCAAGTCTTCTAAAAAAAGGCCCTGAGCAGTTCAACTAGAAAGAGGCAAGAGGAGAAGCAAAAAGGTAAGGCCAGTCACATGAGCGGAGCAGCGCTCCAGTGGCTGCAGATGAGCATGGCGGCCATCACGGCGGGGAGGTGGATGAGGGAGGCGCGGAAGAGGCGTCGCGCCGCGGTCACCGACTTGACACCGGACGGCGCGCGGTAGAACTCCAGGGCGTAGTAGATGAGCGCGGCGTTGAACGGTAACGAGCCCAGACCGAGGGACCAGCCCGCCCAGGGCCCGAGGCTGACGGCGCTGCAGCCGGCGCCCGCGAGGCACACCACCGCGCTGCCCACGGAGTGGCGCAGGGCGGTGCGCTTCGCCCTGCCAGGATTCACGTTCGCCGTCATCACGTAGCCGGCGCGCGCGTAGTCCTCTCGCAACAGCCACGACAGGGCCATGAAGTGTGGGAACTGCCAGGCGTAGAGCAGGGAGGCCAATATCAAGGAACCTGGTCACAACAACGACACACGCATGTCGCATTAGGTGTACGACCTAAAATTACGCTTAAATTTGAAATGCTTTCGCGGTCTTTTGTGGTCTTGAAGGGATCAGACGCAAGGTTTCAGAACACCGAACGACAAGTATATGTGGAGTTACATAGCCTCTGCAAGTAACAGAGTTTATGATGTCAACTGATCAACATCACATTCGCTAGCACATTTTCTACGGATTCTAAAAGGGAAAATGTGCCTCTAAAGCACGGGGGGAATCGGTTTGTGGTGTTCGGGTTGCCAGTGTTGCATCTTGTGAAACGTGAAATTATTGGTACAAACGTTTTGGAGAAAGACAACAACTTGGGATCGAACACAACCTAGGCCAACGTTTGAACACATGCCTTTCACCGCTTGCCAGCCGGCGGGCAAGCAGTGAATGAAGTTCTTGTGGACAATTGTGACGGGTGATGAAAAGTATGCTTTTTGCGAGAATCCCAAACGTAGAAAGGTGTCGCGGGTGGATGCTGAGCAACCCAGTACATCGACGCCACAACAAGACATCTACCTGAAGAAGGATCTCCTGTGTATCTGGTGGTGTACTCTGTTACGAACTCCTTGAAACGAGTCGTCAGACAGTGACTGCGGAAAGCTACGGCCGACAACTGGGTAAAGAGTGAGGAAGGAAGCAGGCAAGTCACACTGCCGCTGTTTGACAACGCTCGACCACCACACGTTGCTCGCTTAGCGACTCAAAAGACCTTCTGAACTGGGGATGGAGGGTTCTGCCACACGCGGCATATTAACCAAATTTGACCCCTTCCGGCAACCATGTATCGATTAATGCAGCAGCACTGTTTAGTGGATTCGTCTATGGCTTAATTGTCTCAAAGCCTGCAAGTTCCCTTCGCGACGTCACTCGTTCCTTACCTGCGAGATGTCGCGAAGCCATACAAGACGATGAACCATATTCCCTGGATTAATTTCGTTGTTCGCATTCAATAAATTTGCTGCAAAATTAGTACAAATTACGCCATACACCTAGTATTGTCACAGTAGGTGTGCAGCCTGGTGACAACGCCCTTGAAAGCGGACTAGTATGAGGAGGCAGTGCGCCAAAGGGCAATTTACCCCACTCGAGGGAGCCGGTGGCGGCTGCCCAGCCCATGAGGGGGGGTATCGCTCCGACCACCGAGCCCACCCACGTGTTCACCTGGGAGACGCGTTTGAGCGGCGTGTAGACGCAGGTGTAGAGGAGGAGGTTGCCGGCGGCCAGACTCGCCACCAGGGGGTTCGTCGCGGCGTGGAGCAGCCCCAGACCCACCACTGCGGAGGTGCTGGCGAAAACGCACGCGCCAACCGGACTAAAAAGCACAACACCGGAGGAGGGCCTCTGATTGGTTGTTCTAGTGGCCTGGTTCAGACGCTTAGAGCAGGCGAATTAAGGCTAGCGTAATTGGGTGTTGTTAGAACAAGGAAAGAGCTCAACGTGTTGCCGATGCCACGCACAACTGTGCAGCTTGCAATCCAATAAAAAACGATGTGCCCAGGTTACGGTTTCAGGGGTTACCGTGAACCCGCTCCAAAAACCGTGAAATTTCCCAATTACCTTTTGTCGTACAACGCCAATCCTCCAAATGCCCAGGAGAGGTATGGATTTAGTTGGGTGTAGCTGGCCACACAAGTATAGTCGGTAACGCGCTATGGACAACACTAGATAACACACTAGCAAGTACTTTGGGTTGGCAAGACAACGCCGAAGGCTTGCCAGAGTCGTTTACACGCAGTGCACCAATCTGCGTGCGTTTTCAAGTGTGGCAAACTGTCACGTGAACACTAACCACTAAAATTTGAGGTTACGCTCGGAGCTGGCGACCTTGAGAAATGCACGATGTTGAAGTTTAGACCTCCAAACGAGCATTCATTGTCTCATAATTGATGATAAGGCAATAAATTTACGCAAGTTTACCGTATTTACCGTGTCTATATTGAACCGCGGGGGCGGTTAAAAGCAATGGTTGCCATAGTAACCCCCTACGTAAATGACGTTGGGAAAGAGATTCGCGTGTGGTTGGCAAATAACTGCGTCTACCATAAACAGACCATTTAAATAATATAATACAACCGGTGTGCCCGAACAAAACACTTCAATCCTCGTGGTTTTGTGGGAAAATATGCGTTTTCTAGGTTACCGTGATTGGTTTGCGGATTTAAACAACACCTGGACGAGGAATGTACAGGAATCTGAAAACATACTTTAACAGTTAATCAAGTTCGAACGTAAACAGCCCATGTACTCGCATTCACCAGCAACAAACAAGTGGGATTCGGGCAAACTCACCTAATGGACTTTCGGACAAGCGGTCGCGTCTGTGTGCGCTTCATCATACTGTCGAAAGGCACTTCCATGATCTAAACACAAAGACAAGCAGAAAAGGAACTGTGAATAAGACTGGCAGTCGTGTGCCCACACACACCTCCCACCCTTTCTCAGACTCCCGTCGTCCTCCCGACCCTAACACAACGCTGAAGCCCACAGTCAAAAGGTGTCAGCGGTAAAATCAATCGACCCAACACGACAGCTGGTCGAAAATGATGAACAGGTGACTAGGAAACGCGGTTTTCACGCGATAACAGACCTGGGGTACCGTTTATCTGAGTGTGGAGTCTTGGTTACGGGCAAAACGCATCCTGTGGTGTCCCATATGTTCACCATGGTCCAATGAATTTCCCGCCCCGTTTGGTGTCGTTTTAAGCAAGACGCGTTGTTTCCGGCTCCGTTTTTTTGGTGCAACGCAGAAAATGCTACACAGCCATGAAATGCGATTCGTAGAAGCTGCACAATCGATTAGCGCGCACATACCCACCAAGTCAAGAGGGCGCCACTCACCTGATTGATGGCGTTGGCGGCAGCCGAGGTGAGGGCAGTGCCGACACCGAGAGCAAGAAGAGAGGCAGCCGGGTGGGAGAGGAAGGCCTCGCAGGCGAAGGGAGTGGGCGCGGCGAGGGCGCAGCCGGCCAGGGCCGTCGACACAACCAGGCCGGTGAGGCGTGCTTTGGAGAGGGCAGCGCAGACACCCACGAGGCGTGCGAGCGACTTCCCTCTGGCGAGCGGTTTTGGCAAGATGCCAACACCTGCCATGGGTGGGGCCGCAATCTTGGCTGGTTGGTCTGTGAAGGCAGACAGAGGGGCTGGACTTTACAACCAAAAGTTTCCTCTCAATCAGCCGTGACAAAATCCACAGAACTTAAACAGCACTTACATGTGTCAAAGGCGGGTGTTCGTTGAATGAAGGAGTTGTTAATGGGGACAACAAGAACCGACTTCAACTGGTGTGAATTGCAAGAGGTAGTCTAGAAAGTAGAGCACTCAATGCCCAGAAATGTAGACGACTTACCGCGGCGATGCTGGGTGGATGTTGAAAATCCTGTGTGCACTTTTTAGACGCATAACAAAGTCGTTTGGGAGTGTAGCTTGAGGGGATAAGACGAGCGCGTAGCAGTAGGCCAGAGCGTGGGAATGCCATGCTAGGGCGCAATATTGCAGCAGTCAGTCAAGAAGATTTGCGCAATTACGCGGAGTCGAGGGTCAACTAACTCTGAGGTTGGATTGACAAGAGCCTGCGACTTTTCGACAACTGCGTGGAAGTGGGAGCGGATGCTGGAGTAGAAAGAGGACGGGAGATCGGGTGGTTCGTAAAACCGGCAGGACGCCTCCAAAGAGTGGGTATGACGGGCGCAGAGATGCACAAATATGACCAGGCAATTGACAACAGTCTCGGCGTCGACTACGGAAGATGCCAGACAGTCGAATAGGGGTGAAATAACGCTGTGTTGGTGGCAGAGAGTTGCACAAAGTTTATGGGAACTTGTGGCTAAATTGCACAAGCCCGCAACTGCGAGGGATACCAAGCGAGTAGACTGTGACACCTCTTTTTGATTTCCTATAGCGTAATACGTAAATGGAATAAAAAAGTTGTAGAAAAGTACAAACCGGATGTTTTCGTTATGTGAAGGTGTTCCCTGACTATTTCAAGAAAAATAGAGGGTATATCTAAACTCAGGAGCTGAGAACAATTACGGGGGTCGTGAGCGAAATTGCCAAGGTTAGCAACGATCTGAAAGTCATTAACAAGGCCAAATTGTACCTGCTGTTTGCAGTTAATTGACTTCGTTACGCACAGTTCGTTCACTAAGGCTTCAAGATATTTCAGTCGCTCAATGCTGCCTGGAGTAGCCAGTCCAATGCGTCGATTAGATTCCGAAACAAAGACAGTACGACGTGATTTCTTTATATTTCCTGCAGACATCCGTCTAAAAGAGAACGACTTAATAGTAACCAACTACATTGATTTGAGACAGAGTGCGGAGTATCGTAGATTGAGGGACGTGCCTGTTCTGTGACACTACTTTTTCCTTACTAGTGGTGTACTATTATAAACGCATACCATTCAAAGCTAAGTGTATTAAAAGGCAATACCAAAGGGTTGAAGTGAACATTCGACGTGAGAGGGCGAGTTAGTGTCGAATGTCATCGATTTTCGATTACAGTTGACGGCCGACCTGGGTGATCTAACGTAAAAAATTGTATTCGCTGTAACTTAAGTTGTTTCTTCTATTGGGTTGTTACAGGCTGTCAACTGGCAGAGTTGTATTTTGGTGTTAACTAAGCCACCACAGGGTCTACTTAAAAACTTCTCGTTGAGTCACAACACTCTTCCCAAAAAGGTGATAAAGCCACAAACAATTACGGTTACAGCTTGATTCGCGTCCGTTCGGGATTATGCATAATCCGTGAAAAATTGAATGAGGGTTTAGCCGGATAAACGGACTTGAGGGGAAATGATCTATTTTGTGTGCAAGCCGTTTATTATAGGTACTAAGTCAAAAGGACTGTTACTAGTAAGTAAATAAATACGAAAGCCCCTAGAAACAATGCAGAAAATAGATTCTGAGAAGTAAACAATGCGAAAATTGCAAATTACTCACCCAACATCCTGTAATTATCAATTGGAGAGGAGTAATTGGGTGCAGGCATATTGGAGCACGCCGAGCTCAGCCAATCCCCCGTCTCTGTGCGTGACTCAGTTGGACAACAACTGATGTACGGTTCCGGCAGGTTATTGGACAGTAAAGCCAGTTCGGTTGTTCCAGTCTCCTTCATTGTAGAGATGGGATTTTTTTACACAATCACACAATTACACAATGAAGTGAATTAATGTTAACCAAATAGGCGAAAACTGTTAATGGATGAAACCCAGAAGATAACTTATACTGGAACCAATGGAAAGGAGACTTAGTTTGCAAACTACGTTATGATTACAATAAATAAAATATTCGAACTTTAAAACGCTATTCGACAAATTATGAAAAAACTAGCGGAACTCCATCAGGAGTTGGAAAATCTCACTGCACTTGCAAACTTGCCCAATTTGCAAACATCATTCACAGTAGTGACCCTTCTAACGAATACATAGTTCGATAATTCCAGAACGCCCACTGCCACATATAATTGTTTTCACTATTATTTGTTACACTGCTTTACCTAGTAAAAGCTTGTCTAGCAAGCAAACTAATCAAAATCTGTGTCAACAATAACTTACGGAACAAGAGTAATGAGCATCTATGTTAAATGACTATCTAACACATTTACCTGCTAAACGTTTACATAAAATAATTACAGGCTATTTCCGTCTATGCATTCCGCAGTTTCACATGTTTAAAGCAAGCGAAGACACCTAGAAATTGTCTCACCATTAAGAACCCGGTAAAGACGAGTTTTTGTGTTATTGTGAAAAGATAGACGATAACCAATTGTATTAATTTACAAAGAGAGTATCTAAGTGGTGAGATGCTTGCTAGGTATAACACTGGACGTGCATGATTTAACGTGTTTGCATTAGCGATGTCAAAATTTAGTCAATGAATCTTATCAGAAACATAAATCTTCTAATTGATGAACCACAAATGCGTCCGTATAATTAGTTAATTCATTTTGCTGTAGTTGATATTCCAAGGCAATAAATGTGATCATTAAAGCATTTTTGGAAAAAATACCTAGAGCAAACAAGGGACCATTAGAATGCTAGTTTTATTTGAGAAAAAATGCAGGCTTTCATTAATTTGTTTTTCTATAGAAATATGAGTGGCGCTTCTTTGGTGTCTTAGTCTCGTTCCTGATCTCTGATTTTGTGGTCGTATTGAGACATTGAGTAAGATGATTTTGTCTTTGTAAAGGCATTTGCTTAAGCATTGACATATTTTGCTTAAAGACAATGTCCTAACACCATTATGCGTATGACGCTCGTTTGCTACCACCATCATCCCTATCAGAATGCATGTGTACTTATGTAGGAAGCAACAGTAGCATGTGAATATATAAGCTAAGGAGTTTTTTTCATGTCTTTAAGTCAGTCCAATACTTAGTTATTTCAGGTATTGCATCCGTCACCGCCCATTTCTTTATTTCATCTAGTGCTTATCGATTTATACAAAAAAATGCCTACGTATGTATTTAGGCAATCCTTAAGTAACGATCGTTTCTTTTTTAGGTTGAATATGCTGAAAGTTGTACTCGGTTTCTGTGCTGGTTTCTATTGTGGGGCCTATTATCAAGATAAATACAAGGTAATTAGCGGTATTTATTATTTTATGTTATCAGGTAACGCCTATAAGGGAACCAAAGGAATTATACACAAAAGCCGTTGAATTGGTTAACGATTTCCTCGAAGGGAAGAAAAAATGATATTGCTGGATCCTATCCGTTATTTTGTACTCATTTATGAAATACACTAGTTTTAATGTTGACGTTTGTTTTCCGAGTATGTGTAGCACTTATCATTCTCTCATTGTAAAACAATCAAGCAAATGATCGGTATTCTTTTTTAGTTAACAATAATTCTGGTTAGCCTTTTACCAATACCTGTATTTGCTTGTACCTTTACTGCTCACTTCTTGTTTACATCATTAGAAGTAATAGTTTGCTAATCTTATGTTTGTAGTCGGTATCCTCTTGGTACCATCCAAAATAACTGCCACTAGACGAGGATCCTACGTCATAATGCTTCTTTTCTATTTACAAAAGGATTAGGTCCTTTCGATGTCTCAATTAGGTGTTAAAATTGATTGAATTGAATACCAAATTTCCGCTCCTATTTGTGTGATAGGTATATTTTTTCAGAGCAATCTTTAGTCTGACTTTTGGGGGTTTTCCGCTTTACCCTAGTAATTTTTCCACATCTGACAGACAGAAATCCCTCATATACAAAGCTTCTAAACGTAAAATTGCCCTCCAGAGGTGCTTAGCCAATCTGCAGGCCTGGATCACAATCTGCTTTATTCAGAATCACTCGTGTTTTACATGACAAGTATCGAACTCGATAAAGTGCCTCGCCAGCGCCATTTAAAGGTCTTGTGACGAGGCTTTTGCACAAACGTCGCTAGCGTCCGACAGGTTGTTTAATTCGGAACTATGGGGTTAGGGTGTGAAGTTATTATTCACCGAAGAACTGGGGTTCCTTTCTTGGGTTGGTTTGGCTGTCAGCGCTTTCCTGTTCGTTCGATTAATGGAAATGACACCTGCACAACCATTTGGAGCACAACATGGATGTTGACAAACGAAGGAATTGTTCTGCTGGGACTTAGCAAGTCGCGTTTTTAACAACGTGCCATCTATAACCGCAGCATTTGCTAGGGTAAAATAGTGTTCGTAGAAATGTATTAGACTTAGTCTTATGTCCAGACCTCAAGCCAACGCATTTTGCACCAACTCCTTCCATCCGCAAACGACTGAACAGTTTTCCTGCTTTTAATCTTTTATGTCCTAGGAAGTAAGGTGTCGTTAGTTGCTTACTACTCCAACTCAAACCGGTGTTCAATGTAGGTCCTGCGTCTCATCGTGAATCTTCGTCGTTGAGTAATTGATTTTTTAAATGAGTGCAAAATCGATAGGTGACGACTCATCACCCAGAGTGTGGGGTGAGTCAGGGAGTCCAGGTGTCACGGCTTATGGACATTCAGGTCACGATTACTAAGTCAGATGTGGTCTAACGAATCAGAGCTTGTTTGAATGACCTAGCCTCACCTTGAGGCCGACTGTCGTATCTCCTTTTATTATTTAATCGAATTACTCCTGAAATCAGCAGGGTTCCTCGCTCTTGTCTGTTCCGTCGTTGAATCTTCATCTCTACCGTTCTGTGCACGATTTTCCGTCCGGAATTGAAACTTCTACCAAGCTAGTCAAGTTGACGATTACTGCCTCGCCAACCAGTGGTCACTTATCGAGTAATCGATCATCCAGATATCAAGCCTTAGCTCGCATTTACAGTCCAGTGACGCCGTATTTTTAAGTACTTGGCTTCGTTCGCCCGCCTTTCCATTTGGTAGCTAAAAAACAAACCCCGATTCTGACGAACTCTGATTCGATGCGTCCGAAATAACCTCCTGTGCTGTCCTGGCCATCAGCGCACTTCGTGTGGTTGTTCGTTGTTGTTAAACAGTGCATGGGAAGCTTCGTATTTTTTCGCCCACAACCTGACGCTTGTTGTGGTACGTCGGGTCCACACGTACAACACCTTGCGACGGAATTAAACTGGAGTCCCTTGGTTCAACGAGACTGGCCGATAACCAAACCCAGGTCCGTGCGTCTTCCTTCTAGCCCAACATCGATGGACCTGTCGAGTGTTCTGACTCAACAAGTGTTCAACAAACGCGACGATTCTGGCCAGTCCCCTCGCCTACTTCTGATTGTCAGCCGTGAGGTAAACGCCCAACACGAAGAGATCTTCTCCACCGCTGTCTCCAATGTCATCGCGAGTTCGCCGTCGGGTGCAAGCCTGCTCTTCGCCGTCTACCATCCAGCCCGTCGATACAGGTCCCTCCTCGACTCCTACCTCCGCCGAAACAACGGACACAGGATGGCCATGGTCGATGTGGCCTGCGATCTCATCCCCACTCTAAGCCACGATGACCTGCTTCATGAGAAACTCCGCGAACTGGTTGGTATTCCTCCGTATTCCATGCTTACCAACTGACCTTAAGTCTTCACCCAAAAACACAGACGACCGAAGCTGGTTGAAATGCTTTCTTTGCTAGACCAACGCCTTCTCTCAGGAAGCTCCAGCCGCGGAACAACATCGCCGGACCCTCTTCATTGACGATGCCGCCGCGCTGCTTGATCTAGGCCTCACACCGCGCCAACTGTGTCAGCTGATACTGCCGAAGTCAACCCACGTCGACGACCTCGTTATTGGCTATCATGTCGACGGGGAATGTGACGACGACTACCTACTCCGCCTGCTGCGAAGGCGTGCCTTCTGCTGCGTCGACGTGTCTCCTCTGGAAACCGGCTACACCCCATCCATCGACGGACAGGTACTCCGTTATCCAATGCTTTTCCGTCTGAATTATCGAGAACTTAATATATCCTCACTTTTTGATACATGTGGGCATACTTTGTCCGTGTTAGTCCTTTGAATCTTCATTTTCAGTAGGTAAATATGCCTTTTTTCCCGACAGATTTTGTTGTGCTTTTTAGATAACCATCTCAAGGTTCACCTGCCAGCTCCTGGACGATGGCGCAGAGGACACTAGACCGCAAAAGTTCCACTTCCGAGCCGAAGGCAAGACAATCCGCTGTTACCCACCGGGCACCTCAAACCTCGTCCGCTAACCCCCCCCCCTGCTAAAGCACCGATTTGTACAAAAAAATCCGATTTAATCCTCCATTCAAGTGTTTGCCTTTAACACGAAACCGCATTTCGCAAATGTCCGTCACAATTGCTTGGGATGCAAGTGGTAACCACTGATGAAACCGTTCCACAATGGTGGTTGCATGCTTAGAGAAAAAAATGATAATGTCACGTGATTACGTCCGTCAGGGACTATGCCTATTGTAGAGCAGAAGGAGGGAGCGATTTGGTGGATGCAGTGAGTGCAAACACTGAAGAGTTGGTGGCGCGATCGATTAGTTTATACTCCTGAGAGTATTCATGGGTTTCCAAGCGTCAATTCGCAAACTTTACTGTAAGCAGAATGGCGGAGGTGCTGAAGTCGGCGATTGGGGCGGCATATCGATTGGATCACGACCTTGGGGCCCCGTTTCAAGGTCATGCACTTGTCCTTGAGGCCTGGCAGTCGGTACGTGTCCCCCTGTGCCTCGACAATGGCGTGACATTTTGGGAAATCGTTAATTAAAGCAATTTTCCGAACTGTGGTCAGCCGTTAACGAAAACATGACGGGGAAATTGTGCTACTTGATAAATAGATGAAAACGTACATCTAGGCCCTCAAGTCGTTGAACTGTACCGCTTTGAATGCCAGTTTTATTCGTAGAAAAAGCCGGCTTGGTATACAGTGGGGATTTGACCAACTTGCAAACACTTTGGATTTCCGCGCATTTCCATCTGCCAATCACTCGAACTTGTTAGTTTGCGTGTTCACGTGAACGAATATGGCTAGACGGCGAAGGCGTGGTTTCGAGAATGCGGAAGATTAATAAGCTTAGGCCCCAACCTTTCAAATGATATTGCCCTTTGAAACTGTGGTATCTTTATGTAGATGATGTCGATCATTCACTGATAATCGTTGTCAACAACTTCTACAGCGCCGTTGTCCTGTGAAAGTCTTCTTCCTACGCCACTACACTTCCAGCTCCTGTAAAACTGGTCATGTGTTTGCTTAAGTCACCAACGTGTCACGAATAATGCCATCTTCATCGAAACCATGAATGTGTTCTCTATGCAAGTAGTTCATTCAACTGTTTTTTCCCCTGTAGCTCATTCAATGCACCTCCGCAAGCCCACCCAGGCAACGCCATCCCAAGGGTGCTCGCATTGATGGCCAGGGGTAAATTTGGTCATGTTGCTTTTTGAACCGTTCTCATTAGTAGTCAATCAACCAATCAAAACAGTTGTTGTTTTTGATTCGTTCTAATCAATAGCCAACCAACCAATCAAAAGACTTGTTGCTTTTTGATTCGTTCTAATCAATAGTCACCCAACCAATCAAAACAGTTTTAGAGGTGTCCATCAATAGAGTGGAATATTGGGCGTATTTTAAGCGTCGAGGAATACTTTGATGCGTTTTACAATGCCTGTTAAAGGCATTTTTAAATTTAGAGGCCACGTTTTCGAAGTGACGCACTTTGATGCGTCACCCAGTCATCCATTTCGAGTTGTGTGAAGTTGCACAGACTAGCGTCGTTGATGTTCCAGACCTTAAGCAACCAACGCAACCCTATCAACTAATTTCTCCTTCTTCATTTTGTGTCTCTAGATTGAATTAATTCTTTCAAATGTCCAGTTATTCAGTTCTCGGATTCAATTTGTCTTCTGTTGATCACGTGGCTAATGGTGAGTCTCGATTCCCAATTCGCGGATTCTGCGTGTCGCACTTTTGGTGTAAAGCCAACAAACTTAGCCTTTCACCAACTACAAATAGTACCATTTACGAATAATGGATGGAGCTTTCTCTAAACTTCCTCGGCTGACAATAGTTTAGGGTGTAAATTTACACCAGATCAGTGGATTCTTTGACCATCACCTTGTCTAAAACGGACATCACGCTACGTTTAATCGTCCGTTTATAATTCGGTTTGACAGAATCGTGTCACGGAGGTTGACCGGTCAAAATGGCGTGCCGTTGATGCGCAAGGTCACATGTCAGACGCCAACTCTTTTTGCAGATTCGGAGACGGCTGAAACCTCCTCAACCGACTTGCTGGCCCTCTTGGCGGCCTGGAGAATTCATCACGTGAGACGACATTTCTCCGTTCTCCTGCTCATTCTCGCCGTTCTTCTCATCAAAATCCTTAACAACTTCATCCGCCGAACCATCACCACTGCAATCCCCGAGTCCCTGGTCACCATCTTCATTGGTGTGGGCTTTGGAGCCGTGTTCAAGGTCTACGGACACCTGTACTGCTGCACTTGGGCCCTCACACCAACCGTCTTCTTCATGTACCTCCTGCCCTTCTGCATCGTCGACGCCTCCTACAACCTCCACAACCGCACCTTCGGCGACTGTATCGGAGCGATCATCGTCTATGCACTGCTAGCTACTGTCTTGAACATGATTCTCATTGGTTGCCTACTAGTGGCAGGCGAAACTTGGGGCCTCTTCGAGAAGGAGGGTTTGGTTTTCGGCACCCAGGTGATGATGCTGTTTGCGTCAGTCATCGTCGCCGTCGACCCCGTGGCAGTCTTGGCCATATTCCAGGAGATCGGTGTAGACCCGAATCTCTACTTTCTCGTCCTCGGTGAATCCCTCTTCAACGACGCCGTAACCGTAGTCCTCTACAACATTGTGGAGAACTTCCTCGGCATTGTGAATGTTACCGCGCATGACATCGGCGTTGGAGTGTTGGCATTCTTCACAATCAATACCGGCGCAATTTTGATTGGAATGGTGATTGGAGTTTTGTCGTGTCTTTTGACAAGGATTCACACCCATTTGGAGGTTGTTTTCCTGTTTGTGGCCAACTACTGTGCCTACCTACTTGGTGATGCCCTAGGATGGTCTGGTCTGGTCGCGATGATTACGTCAGGCATGATTCAGCGAAGTTACGCCTTCAACAACCTCAATCCTCCCGCTGTGGAAACCTGCCGAACTGTGGCCAGAATGCTGGCCGAGATCTGTGAGGGGATGATTTTCCTCCTCATTGGCATTCACGTGACCACGGGAGAGCTCCACTGGCACACCTCGTTCATCCTATATCAGCTCCTCATCTGTCTGGTAGTCAGGGCTGTGGTGGTGTTTGTGCTCACCTGGGGTCTGAATCGCTGGAACATCAACTACGCGCACATCACCCTCACTGAACAGTTCATCCTCGCGTACGGCGGTCTGCGTGGAGCCGTTGCGTTGTCCCTCATCTACATGGTCGACCCTGAGAAAGTGAACAGAGGACAGAGGGGTGTCCACGCGACCCTGGTGACGGCCACTCTGGTCACGATCCTCTTCACTGTCGGCGTCATGGGTCCAACGATGAAACCGCTGGTCCGACTGCTCCGCGTTAAACTGGCCGACAAGCAGACCATCAGTCTCATGCGCGAGCTCAACGAGCGAATAATCGATGAGGTCACCTCGGGCGTGGAAGCTATCACGGGTCAGGTGGGTAGGAACCGTTTGCGGGCGTGGTTCCAACGCATCGACGAGAAGTACATCCGCAAGGTGCTGCAGAACACACCCGAGTTGCACAACCAGAAGATCATCAAGGTGTACCAAGACATGGCCTTGGTGTTGCATCAGGCGTCGCTGGATCCTCGCCGGGCTGACCTGATTATGACCGACTTACCGACGACGGTGAAGACTGCCTACCACACGCAGAAATTGGCAGACAAGGTGGAGGACTTACGGCAACTACGGAGATCCGCGATGCGTCGGGGAAGTCGATTTCCACTGGCCACGTCCTACGAATACCAGCGGATGATAGAGAGGAAGCGGCTGGAGGTGCTGGAGCTAACGGCGGAGGACATCACCACGAAGGCCAGACGCTACGACCATGCCAACCGCAGACCCATGGCGATTGTCATTCCCAAGACCGTGGAACCCAAAGCGTCCGAATCGAACAAGTCAAAGGGTCTTTCTTGTTTTAAATTTAAGTTCAATTTCGGTGGTTCGAAGAGCGAGAAGGAAGGAAAGTCGCCACGTCCATCCGTGTAACTTTTTATGTAAAATAAAGCATTTTCTTACGTTGATTATGCCAGTTTTGTGGCTACTTTGCCAACCCGTTGTTTGACGCGACGATTCCTGAGAGCACGGTTCGATAATCCACCGCACTTGCTCTCTACCTACTTCTGATGGTGGAAAGCACGTTCGTGTGTGTGATCGCATGTCCGTAAGTAGGGGTACAACTGCATGCATTGTTCGAACCATTGGCTATTACAATCCCGGATTGGTTCAAATGATTTCATCATCGATTAGTGGAATGTTAACTGTTAAAGGTTTTTGTGCATACGACTCATTTCTGACGCAATTTACTCAAATGAGCGCTGATTTATTTATTTGTCGGAAACTAGTAGTCATGGTGATATAGTGGACTGTCAGCGATCGCGCGTGAGTTAAGCTCGCATACAGGTTTATTGTCTCAATGACTCATCCGCATTTGTCATTGGTCAATGCTGTCACCTGGTTGGCATGACGCCACTTAGCGGTCGTCAAGGTTTGTTAACCAGCAAGGTTCGTAAGTTAGAGCAGATGAGTGCGCGTGGCTCCTAACGGATGACTAGTAACAGTAGCCAATACAAAATTGGTATGAGTCATGGAAATCGATAATCCCTTAGGCGACCTCCACTCTCGCGCGATGACCGACAGGTCATAACAGCGTCGCACATCTACCTCAGTCCATTCGATCGTTGTTCGAGTGAACAGGGATTTTGTTGAATCATTTTATTAATAACCAGAAGTCCCAGTAACTGCAGCTTATATTTGCCATCAAAGTTCATCGTTTCTTCATTTCTAAAGAGCCGTTTATTCACCAGTATTGGCTGATTACAGGGTTTTGTGTCCGTTTTCAAGCCGATTTAATTACAATACACTTTCGCGAATAATAGCATTTTTAAATCAATAATACACTCCCCATTAACTGACAGCATTCAACCCCTCGTCTATCTCTTTCATGGAAGCTCACTTATTATTATTTACTGACTTACGTCGGAAGTCATTATCAGAACGACGTCAGTCGTTTAAATTGAGGCCTCTGTTCTAATCTCTTTGTAAGTTATGAAACTTGACAAAACGACAATGCAGATTTTCATGTTCCCTTTTGGAAGCTAAACCCCCTCCCCACCGCACGAGTTTATCTATTTCCATGGGTGTTAGCCCACGACGCATTCCCACGACTACCACTTAATAAAGGGTCTGTATAAGAAACGTCGCTGGTCGGGTTGGTGATGTGTGATGGCTGTAGGACGAATTTTGACCGTTAGCTTCACTGCCACAAATTGTGAGCAGAGATAAGGATTCAGAGCACGCCTCCGAATAATCTTCCCCCTGTGTGAGCATGTGGCCACTCCTACAGTCATTGGTGGGTCGACTGACCGGACAGCGAAACCAACCAATCAGACTCCGAATCTAGAAGCGAACGCAACTTTGACCAATCAGTTATTGACCTTTGCTAGCCTTGCTTCATCCAGCCGTTTTAGCTTAGACGTAGAATATCCGAGCCCTAGCATGACGAAAGCCATTGTTTCTTGGCCAACCACAAGCCAAAACCTTTCGCCTGGCCGTAGAGCTTATCTATATAGCGCTTCTCATTTATCCAATTTATTTCACTCAAATTTAAACAAATTTAAAAGTGAGATTTTTAACGTATTGAAAGTTGTGCAGATGAGAGTTTTATAAGTACACATTTTAAGACATCTCCTGGAAAAATGCATGATGCCTCTGTCGCTACCTCTGATCCTCCTCGCTGATGTTTCTGGTAAGTTGATTTTTTTCTTTATTCCCCTCCTCCTCCTCCTTCTCCGATCGAATCTCGGAAGCATTGGAAGTAAGCGTCACGCCGGACGCAGACGTCTCCTCAGCTTGCGAGGACATCTTCAGCACAAGGGCCTTTTTCGCCGCAAGAAAGCGAGGCAACTCGTAGAAGAAGCTGAATCGACGAAACCGTCCGTACCGATGCGATGCCACTCCGTCAGGGGTCTCCTCGTAGTAAAATCTGGCGTTCCTGCGTCGACGGAGACCGCCAGTGAGAGAGTAACTCGCCGACAAACGCCTCACTCGTCGCATTTCCAGCCTACTTGCGCGGTGTTCCTTGTCCATCACCTGGAACTGACGTGTCTGGATGGTCAATGGAAGGTTCCGCATGATTGTTGCGGCTCTCTGCGGGGATTGGAGGGAGGCGTGGTGCAGGACTAGTGCCATCTCCTCGTAGACCCTAACTATACCCGCGTTGTAAGTGAACGGATCGCGCTGCAGAAATCCCCGAATGTAGTCCTCATCGAGCCGAACGAAGCAGGCTCGGAGGGAATTCCTTCCGTACCTCCCCGTGATGGCTTCCACACCGGCTGTGATCTCGTCGATCATCCTGTCGTTGAGCTCGCGGACAAGGCTGATGGTCTTGTTCTGGGCGAGCTTCACGTGGAGCACCTTCACGAGTGGACGCATCGTAGGACCCATTACGCCCACAGTAAAGAGGATTGTAAAGAGGGTTGAGGTGACGAAGATGTCGTACACCTTCTGACCCACCTTCTTCCTGTCAACCATGATTGCCAGGGACAGCGCAACCGCCCCCCGCAGGCCACCGTAGGCCAAGATGAACTGGTCCGTGAAGGTTATGGTGGAGAAATCGAGGAAGAATTTATTCAAGCCGAAGGTCAACAGGAAGACAACAAGAGCTCGAACTACAAGGCATGCAAGGAGAGACCAGAGACTGAATGGAAAGTGCCAATTGAGTTGTTTCTCCACGAACTTGATCCCGATCAAGAGAAAAATTATGCCTTCGCAGAGCTCACTTAGCTGCCTGGTGATGCATCGCAAGGCACCTAGATCGCTCTCTTCCAGATTGTGGAAGGCGTAAGCAGCCTGGAGCATTGCACAGGTGATCAGAGCAACCAGACCAGACCACCCAAGTACATCTGCGACAATGTAGGACGCGTAAGCGATGCCCAGTAGAAAGGCGACCTCGAATTGCGATCGACACCTCGTCACCAGACAGGCAATTATTCCCAACGACAGGCCCACGAGAATTGCTCCAAAACTGATCGTGAGGAAGGCGCCAATGCCTGCAACTATGCCCTTCAGCGTCACCTCTTTCACCCCAAGAAAACCCTTGACGATCTTGTAGAGGACCAGAGTGACCCCATCGTTGAAGAGGGATTCACCAAGTGCCAGGTAGTAGAGGCTAGGGTCGACTCCAATCTCGTGAAATATTGTCAACACCGCGACAGGGTCCACTGCTACGATAAATGAGGCGTAAAGAAACAGAAGTTGATTACCAAAAACCACGCCTTTTCCAACAAACAAGCCGCCCTTCTCGAGAGCAATCAGACAGACGCCGATTAGGATCATGTTAAGGACGGTTGCGAAGACAGCGTACACGACGACAGCAACTATCGTGTCGGCAAACGCCCGGTTGTAGAGGTGATATGCGGCGTCAAGCACGGTGATTGGAAGGAGGTAGTGGAAGAACGAGCGCGGGGTTATCCTCCACAGACCGCCGTCTAGGTTTTCCGGAAGGACGTAGGTCATCAGTGCACCAATGATTGCTCCACTGCAGATGAGCAACAGTGACTCAGGGAGGAGGTTGAGAAATCGGCTTGCCAGAAACTGTGAATGGACTATTTTGATGGAGACCGTTGTCAGAAGGAGGAGGAGCAGCGACAGCTGGTCCCTGTACTCGGTAGTCGCCCAGTCGACCAGCAAGTAACGACTGTCTACTGACTTTGGTGACATTCAGTAGCATCCTAAAAGTGGTTTGGAACATGAATCGTATTAGAGGTGGGTTTAACAGCACATGGTTACCATGTCAACAGGTTTTCGAGGGAGGGCACTTATTATAGATTACGTCGTGGACCTCGTAGTAAGATACATTAGTTGGAAGCCCTATCGACATGAATTCAGCCGAATGGGCGAAATTAGATTGGCAGAGTAAACGGAGTTAGTTGGTTTGCATTTCAATAGGAAGACAAGAAAATCCAAGAACAAGTTTCAAGGCCCTGCTTCAGACGTGGTGATGTGTAAGAACCCTTTTTTAACCACTGCTGAAAACCGCTCTATTGGTTGAGTGCGAGGGCAGCAATCTGTTTCCCTTCGATAGCACCCATAATTACATATAGGGAGTCAATTTGGAAGAATATAGTGAACGCCAACAATGGTATTTCTTGTCCAATGATCTCCTTACATTTGAACATGGATCTGCATTCCCAAGCGAAACGCTGCTGACGTCTCAGTTTGAACTAGGCCAAATGGATACTAAAAACTGATTAAAAACCCGGGAGCAGGCTGTCGACATGGCAGTTTTGTTTGAGTGGTAGACGTTGATGCTGATCGGTGGGGTGGTAGCCAATCAAAACTCAGGAACCCGATATCTGACCGGATCGTCTAGACCAGCACAGGTACAACTACCATGATGAACATGGGCTCCATGTTGGTCGTGGTGGCATTGAATAAACCTCAGGTTCGATCGCAAACACCGGCCCGCCTTTTTACAAAATCGATCGATGTAAGGTAGATTGCAACACCTCGACTTGATTCCGCCTTTGGGCAAGCGCGAGGTGTGGAAGACAGGTCAAACAGAAACTACCCAAGTTCTGACTTTTGAATCTCAGACAATACTTAAGTAATTTATCTGCTGTATCACAGGTGAGGAGACAGCTGCTTCTGCATTTACCTGACCTCTCAGCCAATCAGTTTAACGCTCTCGTGTGTCCTTGCTTGAGTGTGGACAAATGAGGTGTGAGACGGTGGAAACTATAGGTGACCATGACGGATGAAGATTGTAGACGTAATTCAACACTACCCACTAACATTGATACGGTCCTAGTCATGACTCTTAGGCATTCCTAGAGCCGTCAATGAAGTTAGGTCGTCCCAAATTTTAATTCCTCATCAGTTGCTGGAAATTAAAATAGACATGGTATACTTTGTCTTCAAGATGGCAAATTCTGCTACCTTGAGTTACTACTTACGATCCTAACCTAAGAAGAAAAGTATACGTGACTTGAGAATTGCTGTAAAATTCGCGAAGACAAGGAGATGACAACTTTTAAAATGGTCGAAATATGAGTCATGCTGACCCCGCCTTACGAAAATATCATAAAAGGGAAACCAGGGATAGAATGATTTATGTGGTTACGCCGAAGTTTGTTTTAATACTGACCTACCACAAGGCGAGGAATAGCACGCGGCGAAAGCGTGCTTCGGTTTGGCGGAGTTCATTGATTTCTGGGAGTCACGTGATCGGTATGACGGCGAGTTGGCTAGGCGCACCGATTACCCCACGCAAATCTTTTGACAATTCAGACGGGACCGCTGTCTTCACCCCTGCGATCGATACACTTGCTGTACTCAGAATCAGGAAAATGCCTAATCTTGTTGAGGGGTATTTGGTGCTTTTAGCAAGCCTGAGCTACCTTGTTACCCACTGTTATCGATCGATACGGTTCTGGTAAACCTGTAGAAGTACAAATGGCTGGAAGTTTGAGCAGACGATAGGGACGGAGTGGAATGAGACAACCACGCTATTGGACGTGAATTAATCTTATTCACTAAAATGTATTCACGAGAGACTCGGTATATCTTTGCTGCGGAAAGTAACAAATGCACAAGTCGTTCATAAACATTTTGGAGAAACGTTCGCTGCGCAAGTGAGGTAACGTCCAGGGACCTTAAAACCATCAAGAAACCCTTTTTCGTGGCTGTTTTAACAGCGCGTTTTGCATCTACCGCTTACAAGCCCACATATCGGGGTCTAATCTTGTAATAATTTCCATTTTACCACTCTTTTTAGTAAAGTATTTTTCCTACTCTGAAACTCTTCAGGCCGTTGAAGGTATGACCCCTTGAAGAAGGTTTAGATCTACCGAAACAATGGAAATTTTCTCTCATTCCTTTCACTTCTGGACTTGGTATTTTACTCGTGAAATAAAAATCGTGCTGTACATCTAATGAAACTGCTGGGGGTTGTTGAGTGTGTAGCGGGCCCCGGTGCGGTTCTGGAAACCGCACCAGGGCCGACAATCTACGTTCGTTAACTTTTCACTGGAATTGTTGATAGAGTTGACTTTCTATAACTTGAAATCTGATAGTCATATCTCCACGGCAATTAAGAGTATGGAATCGGTCCATTAAAAATCACTGCATTATTTCACTATAAATTGTCGTTATTTTAAACTATTGTAGTGAGCCCCGGTGTGGTTTTGGGGGAACCACACCAGGGCCGGCCATTTACACCGACAAGGCCCCGATTGAAAGAAGGAGTCAAAAATGCAGATGGCGCGTAACTCAACCAATTTATTAATGCAGCAGCAGCAGTGAGTGTGTACAGGATAACGAGTGCGTTTATATAGCTTCGCTAAGTATCGATCTGTGAACGCACGTAGCTGCGTGAAGTGCATTCACGAAAATCGATTGAATTGTGTTCGCTCACGACTACTAACTGTGCTCACCTACTGCTCGCCACAGCTCTCTCCCTTGGTAAAAGGAATTGGTGAACGATCGTCGCAGTTTGATCCAAAGCTCAACTGCATTTTGAACCACTGAATTTGGGGGTGTGGTGCCATGAATTTTAACGCATACTTATAGGGCGTTAGCGTTTATAGCTCGGGTCTGGTGACAGTTTTGCTTGGTCAGGTTGTCGGTTGTTTTCTAATGCACAAGTTCACGGCGAGAAACCAGGACGTGAATATCAGGAACTGAGTCTGTACGTGTCTAAATTACTCGTTTTGTCGACATTTGGTGCGCAAAGAATGAACATTTCATTTCGTGATTAATTTGGGTCAAGCATAAGCCGACACGACGGTTGATTTAAACGCAGATAAATAGATTGATTTCGAACGAACTCTTTTAGTCGTTTAATGGTGTGTGCCAAAAATCCTGAAGTAAAAAAATGGGCATATTTTTTCTCGTTTTATGTAGAAAGTGAATGGAATGTAATCGTTCATTTTACTTTGAACTGTGACACCAAAATCCTGGCAAAACGTTAATCACATTTGAACTGTGAAAAATGATGCTCGTTCCATCTGCCATTTGGAATTGCTAAAACATGCTACCGTTACCAGCGTACGTATTCTGGTTGTGTAACACGCGCCATTCAACCAACCCCTTTTACATCTACTATCTTGCCTTTCTTGAGACACATCCGTGAGTCTAAGTGCAACCCTTATTCCCGCCCCCTCCCCCAGGGACGTCCTCTTCCGATCCCAACACGAATTCTCGTCCTAAGCTGTAGTCCCTCTGCGTTTCCTGCTGTTCCTCTGTCGCATGCCTGGTAGTCAATCCCAATGGCTTGGCTATCTCAGAGAGAGACGACTTAATAGTAACCTACACACCAAGGTCCCTACTCGGTGGGCAGGTTAACTGTTTACCTAATTGGGTCTGATTTATGTGGACAGCGTGGTTGACTATTTATGCATTCCAGAACCCTTGGCATCAATGACCTCTTAGTTTCTTGGGCCGATCAAGTTTCTTTAATTGTGCTTATGCAAATCCATGTGGTTACCTTAAACACAATTATCTGCAACTTCGGTTGTTGCTGCAGATATGAAACAAGCTACGAACTGGAGTTTTTAACACTGAACAGTTTGAACTCTGCCCATCCGATAGGTCGCAAACAGACAATTTAAATGCTTAACTCACCGATTTCTACTGGTGTACTTGAATGCTTTTAAAATAAGCAGAATGCTTGCTCCGAAATATAGGCAAGTAACTCTTGTTTTTTTTTATAAAATCCTACCATTTCGATTTTACCAACATCCTACTATTTATATCAGTAAGAACGCGGGTCCCAAGTTACTTATAGTATTCGAACTATCTGTAGAACAATGTGGCATGACTAAGTTTCCTAAAATGTGCTACAAAAAAAGGTTGCCGCAATTTAATGCAGTTAGGAAAATTACTGGGTTACATGAACTTAGCAAAACACATTGAAGAGACTTACCAACACAGGAAAGTGGTTTTTACATATGTGGAATAAATCCACTCGCAAATGTTATGAAATATTCGCTACACGTAAGGCTAAAACTTCAGTTATCTAACGTTAACCACGTTTGTTTTTCAATTGACTTATTTCTGCATTCTTGGCAAAAATTCATTTCTAGAGTCAATGAAAAAAATTCAGTGGTGCCCAACCACAAGGGCAGAAAAACTTCGAACGCAAAAAAAATTTATTTCAGGAAAATCAAGGACTATTTAAGGGCTTGCACAATTCCCTTATCACGGTCCAGTCTTCCAAATCAACAATAAATTTGAAATTTGTTATCCTGATGCCAAGATTTCTGTCAGTCTTCTTCAGCTGTATGCATAGCATATCGTCCATTCCCTTGCTTTTTTCTCAAATGCTTCCCTGTTTTCCTTAAGTACCTTAGCTACTGTTGGATTTATAGCATTTTCACACATTGGAAAGACCAAAAGAGAACAAATCGACAAAATCACTGTAGGGAGGTTAGGAAAGTGGGATTTACCCTTCGACATGGTAATGCCCGGAGCCCACCTTGATTTCAAAATGTCGAGGCAAACTTCTCCATCTAGGGTTATATTTGGATGAAAAATCGCTGTTTCAAACGTAATTCTGGGTGGGCTTTGAGGGAAGTCTGTGGGGAAGCGAACCGCCAACACAAATTTTCCTCCTTCATATGGTGTGTAAGGCTATATACAAAATACAATTTACTAAAATCCTTACTGGTCCAAACAGTATAACCTTCCAGAAAAACACTTAAAACATGGAAATTATTAAGCTTTCCTACCGTTATTTTCGAAAGGCAAAATAACAGTGCAACTGTCGAGGTGGTCGTTGAGTATATCTTGGTGATCCTGTAAATATAAAAATACCACTATAAATTTTAACCTTAAGAATTCTGGCCTTCGTATTCCATGGGTATACGCAAAATGACATAGCTGATGAAAACCTTTCCCCGCGGAATCTAGTATATCGCTTGAGCTAGCCTCAAGGTCAAACGCAACCACTCTTTGTTATTCCAAACATCGTTACTGATGAATGGACATTTTCCCGAAACATGCATTTATCCCGTTTAGCCCCATAGTCATCCTATACAATAATTATAAAATTAGATGTCTTTTACATTCACAACTAGGGTCTGATGTAATTGAAACACCGTGCTGTAAAGTGAATCATGAAACTATTGCTTTTCGTTTAGTCATATAATTAGTTATAATTAAGACAAGACGACATTTCATTAGTTATACTATAAGTTATGTGTTTTTAGTGCTTTAATAAAATCAGTACTATTCTTTTTCCAGTTTTCGGAAAAAAATCATTTTTGGTGTTGAAATCCGGAATCCAGCGCCATTAAGTGGCCGAAAAATTTTTGAAACTAAATTATCAGCACTGAACCTAAAAGTACGAATGGCATTATCATTTGCTTCGGCAGCTCTGTTGCTGTCTAACACATATATTTAAACCACAATTTCAAAAATATTTGGCTGCATAAAATGCTCAAATTTCTTATAACGCTGTCCTACAGACGATTAAAGAAATAACATGAAACTTCTTGAATTATATTACTTCTTTGTTTTATACAATGCACTTCACGACATATCCTGCTCTTATCGAGGTCCCCACCTGATTCCCAAAAATGAGCATCAAGGATGAATTGATACTGACGAAATTACCCATTCGAGGGGTTCGGATCCTAAAAATTATCTGTTACAAAGTTAGTCAGATCCTAAGCTTTTAAGTAAAGTAATATTGCCTTTTCGTCCTTGAACTTTTTTAGCCAATACTTGGCATAATAGCATCACTTATATAATGGTTCCATAAAAATGTCTTCATAGAAAAATACATTAGAGTATCTTATGATTTGCGCAGTCAAACCACTTTGTAAATCATTAATTACCTCAGACCCGATTCTTGATTTAGAATGTCATTCAAAGATGAACACATGAAACTACATATGTTTGCATAAAACGGCTTGGAAAAATTTGCAGACCCAGTGTTGATCATTTATTTGACATAATTCACAAAATGTACATTCCCTGTTTACGAAACATTCATTAGTTTTTTCTTCGAACTTACATGAGAATTCACATATTCAGAAAAAGAGCACCTATTATTTGGTTTCCCAAAGCCAATAAATGTTGAGTCAGTTTATCAATGTGCTAAATTTTATTACTTATTTGAAAAATTGCAGGACGACTAATTCGTACGTCTCTAACCCTTAGTGCTGTTATCTGTTCTCTGCATCGTGTACTCCATTGGTGATACTTATGCATGAATTAATCAATACCAATCTATTTACGGGTCAGTTTTTGTTCTTTTATTTACCCATTATCCTATAATGTTTTGCGTGATTTAAAAAATGAATGACTTGTTAAGATGCAGAACTAAGTGATATGCTAGAGGCGGCCTCAAATGTTTTTGTTATTTTTGTTTCCAGAATTTGACTTTTTATAACTATTCACTGCAAACATTTGCCTTATTCAAATACATGAATTCGTCTTCTTGAGGCTTTAGTTTTAATTGTGGAGATCGTGGAATCCTCATACCACATCGTCAAATGTGACATGATTTCTTGTTCTTGAAAATGTTTCAACAACCATATATACGCAACCGATAAAGCACATAATAATGCGCTTGAATCAGTTTGTATTCATTACATTCTCTCGTAGTTAGGGCTCCTTTATTTTGCAACAATAATACGGAAGTTTGATTCAAAGCTGCCTCTCTTAAAACGCAAATAATCAGTATGTACAATTTCAAATCCTAAAAGTCCTAAAGTCATTTTATACCCCGTAAAAAATCAAATAATTCTGGTAGCATTAATTTTAAAATTGGATTGAAGGATCCATATTCTTTAAAAAGTCTAAACGAAGAAGTGTAATCCACTAAATTGAAGTTACTTCACATTAATGGTTTCCGCGCACTAATTTAATTCCAAAACAAAAGAAAGAAAAGTAACTAGAAAATGTCATTGTGACTGTGAAAATATTACTATGTCAAAGACTTTACATAAACTTTGCCAACTACTAAACATTGGCATTAATGCTTCAATGAACGTAAAGTAAGAAACATAAATAGTAAGTCAACAATAACTTAATACACAGTGATATTTTTTTTAAATTTGAGATTCAAAATGATTTTCATTTATGCACACTTATCCTTGATATTTTTAGCAAAATAGAATTACGGAGCAAAATTAAAAAGATAATGCCTAAAGTCAGAAATGTTTTTGCTAGCATTTTGGGGAATGTGTAACAAAAACGAAATCGAATACAAGTTGGCATAGATCGGCAGAAGGCTATTCGGCAAAATGAATAGTGTGAAGTTAAAATGGAAATGTGGGTAAGTTTTATTAAAGTAGACGTTGCAATATCACAGAAGGAATTTCAGCCACTACTGGTTTGATTTAACTACAGAAAAAGCAATGTCATTTAATTCCACACCACAGCTATCTGAATGAATTGATTTGAAACAACTTGCATGAAAAAAATGCTTAATTTGTCTATTCTTTACTTGTTTGAATTACTCGAGCTGGGATGGATCTGACATAACTTGCACAAATTGTGTTTTTAATCACGCATTGTTTCTATGGTTTAAAATCTCTCAATATGCGAAATATGCAGAATGCATTTTCTAAAAAATGTATTTAATTTTAGGCATTTTGCATCATGATTTGTAAGAGGGCAATGCGGAACAATTACTAGGAGAATATATTCATTATGACCTTGAGACATTCGTTTTAACTACATGAGAGCAGCGGCGCCGTTATAACGATCTCATTCATGTGTCCAGCTGACGGGTCGTTAGTGCGCGTTTTGACTTGTCTCTTAAATTAGCTCTGTATGCACATTTTCTTTTTATTATTTCGCGCAAATGAGACCTAATTGGCGAGATGGGCAATTGTATAAATAAATGTCAAAAGACAATGGGAGCGGATGAAAACCTCTCGACCACTCCCCACGTTGACCGCCCTCTTCCACCACGACCCCTATCCGCTACTAATCAGAATACATCGCCTGAAAATCAGCTAATGGAGCATACTACAGATAATGAGCAGTATCCGTTTTCCTTCGTAAACACGCCACCAATGAAATCTTGTCCGGCTTTTTCTGCCTACCGCGACGAGCCGAGAGAAAAAATTAACATTTTTCCCTCCCACGATTCCCCTATTGCATTTTCTGCTAATCGACCTGTTGCTGTTACTTGCGCCCCATGCGTTTCGTCAGCTTGTCCCCAGTTCCACCCTCCAATTATTTCCATGGCTCATCGGTTATCAGGTAATCTTATATCTGGTCACACTTCAAGGTCTCATTCTCTTCCACGACCAAATGCTAACGGTAGCGCATCAAAACCGTCGGTTCCCTACTCCCCTGCTATGTCACGCAACCTTGAATCGGATTCTCATTTTAATCGGAGCATCGAATTCCGCAGGTCTCCTCATGCGCATCAGAACGAGGTCGCTGAACGCTTTCATCGAGCGAGTATTGGCGCCTCTATCGATACTCGCAAGTTTCAGCGGCATCTTTTTGGGGATCCCCGGTCTGCCTCGTCTGAACTTTCGAATCGGCTTGTAGCTATTTTTGACTACAACGCGAGGACTGATGAGGAAGTCTCGCTGCGAAAGGGTGATTCCATGTTGGTCCTCAATGACAGGTAAATAATCATAATCTACTACATTCTAGTTTTTTTTCAACTTCTGGATTGTTTTATGAGTAGTTGTAGTGTTAATTTTATTTTCTTTGATGACATTTCTTGTTCGTTTGGACATTTTTAGGCTTATGTTTTTAAATATATGCGGTCATTTATTTCGACAATCAGTATCGACGATGATAGCCGTGCAGCTGGTAAATTATTCTCTACATTCTGTCAACTCTGTTTCGTAGAATTTGGTAAATTTTTGTATTTCGATTCGGCCGTGAGGAATCAAGTTTTATTATTTCCACATTTAAGGCCATACAAATTAACATTCCTGTTAGTTGTAATCAGTTTTACTTCTGTTAGGTTTACCTATTATTATTATTATTATCATAGCGTGGTCATTACTTACTCAACACGAAAGTTAGGCATAATCCATTCATCCCAACGACATTAGTGGTTGATTTGGTGTTCGTGGTTGATTGTTCGTCTGTAGATATAGGGTTGTGTCCCTTTGTTCAACGTAATAAGCTATTGTAATCCTTTACTATTGTTTGGTTGGTTTTCTTTTCAACAGAACAAAGCAGTCGTTGTAGTATTCTCTTGGGAAATTTCGCACTTTTATGTTCCAAGCAAAGTCTAAACGTTGGCCATTGCCAGCTTCCTGCAAAATATTAAATGGTGCTTAAATTAAGATAAATCTATTTTAGCTTTGTTGCATAAATCCAGCCCTAACTGTGGAAAAAAATTTCAAGCACTAGACTTGAAAAGATCGCTTATTATTGTATTAGGTTGTCAAATTGCCACATTCATGAAGTCTTGTTCTGCAAGCTTCCTTCGATGGTTGATGTGCAATTCAATTTAAGTTAATATATACTTTTCCTATTTCCGTTTCACTTGACCAAGATAATCTGTTCATTTTGGAGATATTCTGCGAGGTTTAATTGCATCTATTTTTACTTAAACACGACCAATTATAAATTATATTGAGTACTGCTTCCAGTGTTCTCGGTGTGTGAGAATTTCAACCTGTAATGCGTTCCTTCTCCACCAACACCACAACCCCTGACGTCTTCTGATCCCGCGTCGTCCTATTTTTTAGTGATGCTGAGTGGTGGTTTGTGGAACACTGCAGAACATTGGAGAAGGGCTACGTTCCATCCTCCTACGTAGCCGTCGCAGGGTCCCTTGAAGCTGAGGAGTAAGTATCTCTTGGAATGATCTCGCCTATACACGAGCACACAACTTGTACCTCTCTTTCCCCCTGTTTCTGCCCCCAAAATATCGATTTTATCAGGTATAAGTTGAAAGTGTGACTAGTTTGTGGTGCCGCAGGGCGTGGTTCTGTGTACTGACCCAGAAAGAACCACATTCTTGCTGCCGCCGTGGTAATTAAGCGAGGTCAAGTGTCGTGTGCTTCATTTGCGAAGGTGTATTTCAACTTCGGCACGCTTCTAACGGCTTTAACGCAAAGTCACTCCAGCGGCGGCGTCTCGTTATCGCTGCCTCGGCCACATCGCTGGTGCCACGGTTGAGGAAGGCCCACTAATTACCATTCCCCAGGGTGCGTGAGTCTCCCTA
>UXSR01005263.1:87932-153487 GCA_900604375.1 Mesocestoides corti | reverse complement strand
CCTAATCCCGGGCAATGTCTATGGATCCACTTTATTGGACATCGGATGACCGCCATGACAAATTCAGCTGGCATTTAAGGAGTTTGAATGTGTTGACCACTGAAGAGAAAGGATTGGGTTTCGATTTGCGTTATTCGAACGCATCCGCTGCCACCATTATAGAATACCCGAGCCCTAATAGGTAAAAGACTGGTACAACAGAACAGGCTTTATTGACCAATCACAAGCCAGAACCACAAGTCAGGCGCCTTCCATCCGAGTCCGCCACGCTGGCCACGCCGCTCATTATACACTGCATCTCATCCATGTCCTTCTCTGGTTGGCTGCCTTCCTTTTCCGCATGCCATTGGATCGCAGAGAGACACGGGATTAACTGCGGCCAGGTGGTCCAACATGTCTGCGCCCTGATCCGATGTCACACCACACCACAGCAACACACCACACTTCAATAGGCACACGGCACTTTGATAGAAGATTTCTCCTGTTCCCCTCTGTGCATCGCATCATTCTGTTTTATTTTCCCGTTCTTCTGGTCTATTTTAACACGTGTGGCTAATTTAACGGAAGTCAGCAGATATTGTTGTGTTCTCTAATTTTTAATGCAGGTTCGTTCACAAAAGTTGTTAATTGCCTAGTAAATGAGTTCCTTGAGTGGAGACCGCGGGGAAAGTAGAAAGCCTTCAAGACGCAGGCGTGGTAGGGGCTTCTGTATCTTTCATCCCGACGCAGTTACAGCAAAAACCATCTCACGACTTAGTAAAGGAGTAGCTCGGTTGTCAGCAAACGATGATACAACAAATGCGCCGGACGCTCCTGAGGTAGCAATTAAAACGTTTATAATTTGCTATCTTAGCCAAGCGTTAAACAAGGTGAAAAGGCACAAATCTGTTGGTCCAAAGCTAGCAACTCTTCTATTGAGCTCCCAGGCGATACATCTTCTTCCTTCGGCTTGTATACACAAAGGTAATCTGATTCAAGTAACTGAGCAGTTTCTCTAGAAGTCCGGCACTACGCGTAAAACTTTCACTTCCTAGTCTAAACGCGGGTAGTAAACGAAGTTTTAGCTATGTTATCGATTCCTCCCTTTCTATGAATGTGGCCTCTTTCTCGAATTCTCTTCGAAGTTCAAGTATTACACCCCTCAAATCGCGCGTCTTCTGCCCCTTATATTTTGATGCAGAATCATCAGATTCTTCGATGCTGTCGCTCACTCCACCAAGGTCCCAACCTACCGCCAGCTCATCACCAATTGTGTCAAGTTCTGATGATTTACAGACAATCTCCATTATTTCCATGCGTCGTAGGCGCTGGCGGAAGCGTCGTAAAGGCTGTTGGAGTAAAAGGCGGGGAGCGAACTCGGTTGGTGATACCGAGCATAATTGGAGTAACTGGCGAACACCAGTCCCGTTGTTAGCTGATCTCAGCGATAGCCACATTGGCTCCCACCGCGTTCACCGCCGAGGTGTTGAATTTTTTGACAGTGATGAGGATTCATCTGAGGAAGGTCCTTTAAAGAAGGCACGCGTTACAGAAAACGTTTTTGAAAGTATCTGGCGTCACAGGTGTAATTGTGTCGGCCGCCCAAGAAGAACGGCCTCTTCTTCGCCAAAGCGATTTAATCTCTTGTCTACCCAAATGCATCATGAAAAAATGGCGACAGATTGCAGTAGAAAACAACGGAAACCTATGCGGTTCCGCAAAAGTCTTCTAACGACCAGAAGCACGCCTATGACTGCTCCACAAGATGAAACAATGTAAGCCATTTCCCTAGTTGATTTTCCTTAGTATTGTTTATGGGCCTGTAGAAAATTAAACACAAGTGTGATCAACGTCTCATTTTTATGCTTAATGATGGATTGATTTTGTGCATCGGTAATTAAGCTCAGACGGAGACCATTCCTCGGAACGTCCTTCTTCCAATCTTGTGGCACACGTGATCGGAAATTTCGAAGACGACGAAGGTAGGTTTTGTGTTTTAAACAGTTGCTTTGCGTAATCGCGACCTGATGGATATTTTGGCTCAGGTTTTATCCAAAATTCAATTGTTTCCCCTTGCCAAATTTACACTAGCAAGCTGGATTAAAAACTTTATTTTAAGGTTGCTTAATGGAATTGTTCTTTTAACTTTAGCCTTTAAACGACAATAATTTTTTACTTTACTTGATAAGTTGACAATATTCCTGTCCATAGTAAATGTATGGTCATGCAGGCAACGTGAAAAACAAGTTAAGCCCTACCTATCTATTTGCATCTGTTGACGTCATGCTGTACGTAGCCCGGATTCCTTACAGGCATGAACTTTGCCAGTCCATTGTTCTCACCGTTCTAGGTGGCATTTTGGATTTCCGCCATGAAACGTTTTTAAAACAGGAATGCGACATTATACTTCTGGCCATCATACGAGGTGTTGCTTGGAGGTATTGAAATAGCAACTCGTGCTAGCATTTTGTAGGTATGGATCAGTTGAGCCGTTGGGCGCTTGTCATCACGGTGGACTTATTAAATCGCGTTTTCTACCAACGTGGTAGTCTGTACTGACTTATCTGATGAGGAGGTTGTTATATCTCTGTTTTATTTAAAGGTGGCCCGAAGGATGACACTGTGTTGCATGCCATTTTGCAACACATTAACAAATTCCAAAGTAATTATCTCAAAATTCTCAAGTCGACCTTGATTGAATCCAAATCTGGCACTAAAAATCAGTCTTTGGAATGTCTAAAAGTTTGCCATTCTTCGGTGTCGTCATAATTCTAACGTCAAAGAACGTCTGGAGGGGTGACTTGCGGTCAGCCTGAATTTCATGTGTGGGTTGCACGTAAGACCTAATTAATGCCAACTCCATTCTAATGCTTATAAAGGGCTGTGATTGTCGAGTTCGGAATTTTGGGTTTTTCAGTTTTTAGTCTTGGTGAATTCGTATGGGCCAAGCATGACTCATATGTATCACGTACTAATTTTTAGGGGACGATGAGCGAAGTGACGCGACACCGGAGCGCAAATAAGTGCTCGCATCTTCATTCCCAAGTTTCGATTCGAAGACAGACTTGGCTGTGTTTGGAAAATTGTGCAACTGTGTTTTATGCTGCTAAACCTCCAAATGACATTCTGTTCTTTTGTATTTGGCGTTTCCAGTTTAAGTATAAGTCGCAACGTTAAGTTTCCATATCTTAATTTTTAAGTATTCTGGTAACGTAGTCGGTTTAGCAATCTCTTAAATCGCCGAACTCTTGGATCTTTATGGGTGGGAATGGCCACGGCGTGCAGGGCTGCCGAGTACGTCATGACGGCTCCCGTGACATTTAGAACCACGACCTATGAGTGACGGTGGCATTTACGTCGGTGAATGCTGATGCGACACGGCTGATGCAAGTTTGTCCCAAAAATATAATCATCCACCACTTTGATGGGTCTAAAAGAGCTGGATAGGTTTTGAAAGGGGTGCTTGCGTCGAGTTTGATTTATTTACTCAAGGGAAATTTTGTATCCAGAAACTTGAATATAGTGTTGGTGTTATAACCAGAGCTTTGTGCTTAATGCATGTTAGTTGATGCTAACACAGCCCTCAGGTTTGAATGGGATGCTGATAAAAAAAATTGGGTGATTTTGCTCAAAACACCAAAGCAAGATACTTATAATTGTCTAGATACATGGACGACTTTGTAGGGATCAAACAGGCTTTTTCTTGTCGCCTGTATTCGTGAGTGAAGCTGAAAAATATCAACATTAATGGGTAGAAAGGTAGTGCTTATTTTGCCGATTTTAGTATATGCTGTCATGTCACACGTAAGGTGGTTTTGAAAAAAATGTTGTTATATAATTATAGGAAATAAAATTTGGAATACAGACACCGATCCGTTTTCTGCATGTTTTGCAAAGATTTGAATTTGGTCGTTTCAATGGCAAAAGCACAATAAAAATGTCGATATATAAATATGACCACTGTTACGTGGGTTTATGAGTAAGCTTGGCGTATTTTTTTGGGGTTCAAGGAATTCACTATTTCAAAATCTATGTTAATTCCGTTGCTCGTGTATAAGTTTGCTTTCATGATTATAATCTGAAGCATGCATGAAAAAACAAACAAAAGATGACCAATACAGACTTAAGTCTCTACTAATAAATGCTTTAATTACGTGAGTGTTGATTGAGGCAAAACATTAGTTAATATCTGCTACTATTTTAAACCCTGTCGAATTACTTAACTTTGAATTTAATTTCCCAAATATATCAGGCTAATAAAATATAAAACCAATTAATAAAGGTTTTAAAATTTATGCAATCAACAATTTGAAATTTTATGGTAGAATGCGACAATGGAAACTGCAAAAAAACTGAAGGTAGTCGCATAAGCTAACGCCAAAATCTACGAGTAAAGCCATTATATTAACGTAATCATTTTGATTTGCTAACTCGAACGTTCAGTTTACGCAATACAAAAATGCAATTCACGAAATACCACAAAATATTACAAAATTAGTAATATTGTTTGGAGCTTCAATCAATTAAACCGATTTAAAATATTTCTTGCATGCAGCAATTTTTTCGTGCATCAGAAGTAGATGTTCAAATGTTTTTGATTTTCTTGCGAATTGTTCCTATAAATAATCAAAGTTTTGGTAAACTTAATTTTGCTTTCAGCTTTCATAAGGAGCATATTTAAATTTCTGAAAAACTGATTTTGTATTTCCTAACATTCCGTTAGTTAGCATTTCTTGAATTAGCATGCTTAATATTAGTGGAAATTTCTTTAATGTGCACAATTCCAAACATTTGTCATTTGGACATTGCACGAGTTTACTGGTGGATCATCCTCCTACTAATGCTATTTATATTCCCCGTTTGAGTCAAAAGCGTAATTGTAATTCGTCTAACTGCCCTTTAGAGTATTTTCCATGCAATTTTTTCATGGAAAGATATTTGCATTCATAGCATGAGCTTAATGCATTGAGTATACTACAGTAAAGCTATGTGTGGATAGGCGTGCATCCAGACCTGTTTTCTCACACTGTCACTCTCATAAACAAATGTAGGTAAACAAGTGCACACGAATATTTTAATTCTTTTCAAACGACGCATATAATTGGGCGCATTTTCTTACTTTTCCTAGAATAAGTCAGTAGTGAATTGCGTGTGTATGCATTTTAACCAATACGACAGTTTATACTACCATGAATCCTAAGTATATTTTGATTTATTTAGGGAATTAAGTCCTAGGTATTTTTCAATTGCATATTTTCAATAATTGAATTTATTGAAATTTTAGAGAGCCTATGCAAAATAGTTTTTTCAAATGAAAATATAATTGCACGTCAGTACTGACGTCACTAAACAGTTAATAGTGGAAATTTTGGTCAGATGTTTAACTAGGCCGACGCGAAAAGTAACGTTTTCTACTGAACAATGTTTTTAAGAAAAGGTACAATGTTTTCACGGTCTTCAAACCAAATCAAGATTGACCCATCTTTTTACGAGAAAATTTGCAAGGAATTGTCCGATACAAACACAGAGTTAAAACAATATGAAATGACAGTGAAAGAGACGTGTGGTATGCTGTACATTCGTTGTAATCTTTTGCAGAATGTGTATTAAAGGACTTTGTTGAGAGCCAGGTACTTATGGATCCAGGAGTGTTAGAAAAGGCTATTAAGTTATCAGTTATTGTTAAAGAAATAAAGAGGAATCACCTTGTTTGATGTCAGAATACATTGTTTTCAAGTACACAACAATCGTTTTTTGTGTCATTGTTTGGCTACGATGTTGGCTATTCATCTAAACTAGGATTGTAATTAGTGTATAGAAAAACATGCTTAGATGCAAAGCGCGTCGTGCTGAGGTAACATAAAAGATGGGAGCTTTGTTTTGTTGCCGCCACGTTTCAATAAACCCAACTAACAGGAATCCACTGAGGTCGAGTTTGGAACTCTTCGATCCCAGTTTGCAACCTTTTGATTGTTTCCTCCATGTCGTTGTTCACTATCTTTAGGTCAAAGAAGTGTTCGAAATGCTGTTCAAGTAACTGACTTTCCCGAGTTAGGCGCTCGACGCTCCCATCCTAAAATTTTAAGTGATTAATTGCTTCATGTGTACCTCAAGTAATTTGTAACAGGGAGTTATATAAAAACTGCTGCTGCGAAAAAGACGAGAACATACATCGACAACCACTAATATTGTTCATTGTTTTTACAACACTAATATTTACAAGATAGCAATTCTGAACTTTTGTAATTGATATTTCACAGAGCATCTAGAGACTCCTAACCTTTAAGGGCCAAAGTATTAAAGGGTGAGGATTATGACATTTTAGATATGAAATAATTTACCTCAATTTAATAAAACTGCAAAAGGCACAATTAGCCTACAGAAAGGTGTTTGGATGTTGCAAATCATTAGTCGTTTTGAAAAATCTCGCTTACGTTCGAACAATTTAAATCCGTAAAGATTGTATTAAGGTCAGGCGCAGCAATGAAGATGACACACGGAGCAAATTCAGCCGTTCTCAGTACTTTTAATGCCTGTGGCTCTACATCCAAAATTGCAACTAATCCAGCTGCATGAATTTGCCGGATAGTATCCAATTTAGTGCCGTACATAGCCTGTTCATGGGTTCCATACTCGAGGTACTCATTGTTTGTGATATCTCGCATCATTTCTTCTTGTGTAACAAAATAGTAATTTTTCCCAAATACTTCATCTTTTCTAGGGGATCGAGTCGTATCTGTAAGTAAAAAAAAACGAAATGTAATATGGCGCAGAAGGTTATTGCACAATTGAAGCCAGCTTACGTGGAATCGGATAAGCATATTTGTCAGGTGAAGATTGTATAAGGCGGTTTTTTATATGTCGGCGACCAACTCCATGTGCGCCAAGCAAGACGAGTGTTCTACGTCTGAAAGTGGGCAGGCGGACAACCTCCTCGTACGTATATAAGTCTAGTTGGTCATATACAAATGACTTTTGAGCTCGTCCACTTGCGGATCGACCTGATCCGTGGTTGCCTCGCTTTTTTCTCATGAACCATGAACCACAGTTGACAATTTGTTGGTTGGCATGCCCGTGAGAATACTCTGCTGCAGTGTTAGCAACGCGCCACTCCTGAAGTTCAGGACTTGGAATTAGTCCTGCGGGACTTTGGGGATCTGATCCCCAGAGTCTAGCCTAGGAAAAAACAAACCTTTAATCTTTTATGTAAGCGCATAATTTAAGTAAGAAGAATCGGGTTTTACACACTTGCCACCAGTTATGATCGTCTTTGCTGATGATCTGAAGGATGTCGCCCACGCGGAACCTGATTCCAGCCTGAGGACATGGGATTAAATCGTCGGTTTGGGGATCGTAGTTGAACATCGCGCGAACATAGATCTTTGAGATAAAATGTCACAAAACATTACAATATTCACTCAGTGTAGTGTTGTGAACCAAAACGCCGTAATTTGTAAATGAAAACAGGAGTTATCTTTGTCAAATTATTAAAATAAACAGGAACTTTAGGGTTAAGAATTTACTATAGTCCTGGTAGTAAGGTTATTATGCAGCAACTGCAACATACTTTCAGTGTTTCACCTACCTTTAAAAGACAAAAATGGGCTGGACAGACTGCTTTGTATATTCACGTATATTTTTAAAAATTATACAAATTAACAAACACCAAAAATCAGAAACTTATAAATGGCAAAGTAAACAATGGCATTTCGCTTAAATTTAATACCTCTGTGACTAACTTAAATATAAATATCTAAGTCGAAACCACATAGTTGAAAAGTTCTACGGAATGTAAAGAAATTCCCCTGATGGTCTACTGAACGCCTATGGGTTTTTAAACAAGTTGCCACTTTCAATTAAAACAAAACTATACATGCATATCATTCTCAAATGGTGCGAACGATTTAGACTAGACCATTTTAGTATCGAAGGAATGATGCCGAAGCCTGTCCATATGCATCAAAAGTCCGAGACATGATTCGACCAAACCAATTAAAGATTGCAAAACCGTCAAGTTTTGGCTAACATCGGGACACAAAGAAGGGCATGGAAAATTAATGCCTTTCTGATCTATCACAATTGTTATTCGACCAACTGATGCTACATTAGGTGATAAATTGTTGGCCATTTATGAATTTCGAATGTATATAACTAGTTAATTAATGTGCACGTACGTTTGTCCAGTGTTTGACTGTGATGTTTAAGGTGGTGAAACATTCACAGATATGATAAATCATTACATGCCACCGACAAAAATTGGGCCTATCATTAACAATGCATAAATAAACATCACTGTGAAGATTAAAGTAATGCTTGAAACTTCCAGTATATGTTTTACTTGGACCGACTGTGCGAAAAGTGGCGAATGGTGAGGGCCTAACGCTAACTTGTCACTTTATTTGAAGCCTTCCGAAGCGCGAAAGAACACGGATGAGATTTAATTTTCAATTTCACTCCAAAGAGTTTGATAGAACGAAGTACATCACAGAAATACGAAGTGTTGTTGACATTCTCAATGAAGTAGATTTAATGCTCAAATACTAATGTCGAATGGCATATGTGGCTGGTGTTATTTTGATTACCCATTCGCAAACACAATTCCCTGCAAACGATAGTAGAAGCTAGGAGTGTATTCTAAAACCACCCCTTCAGCTGACAGGAGAAATGAATTCGTCTTCCCACACATATCAGTTTTTCTTATTAAACATTCGATGGACAATATTTGTGGGACTTAATTGTGACATACAATGATCAACAGAACAGCGGTTGACATAGCAATATACCATGATGTAAAACAGCCATTTACATATATTACTAGTAAAATGAACGCAAACGCTCCTCAGTCAAAGTGAATGATGATAAAACCAAACTTTCGCCCCATTTCGAAGCCAGATGAGTAATGGTGTTTAATATAGAATTATGGTAGTTGTGAATAGAAAGACCTTAGGCATTACTTGCATTAATGAACCACTTACCTCACATTGAATCGGATTGCTGCGATAGCTAGGAACAATTTTCAGAGTGACGCTGCCACGAGCTTCCCGCTGCAAGTAGAATAATCATTATGCGATATGATAAATGATATTTTGGCAATACCGAATGTAAATCTATTATTTGCAAGTAAGAGGTAGGCCAAGGGGAGCCATATGGTTCCGGACATTCATGCCAATTTGAATTGCCAAAAACGGGTGAGAAAACGAATGTTTCTTCAAGGAATACATGGCTGTACTCCATGCACATATTGATAAACGTTTAAATCATTCATCAAAGAACAAACTTACGTCCTCGTTACTTCTACTTCTGTAGCTAAAAACTTTAGCCTTATAAATAAAATTTACGGTATTAAAAGAAATCTAGGTAAAACATCTAATATTCATGCTAGTCATTGATTTTTCTCTTTAAAAATGAGATCATTCTTGATGGTCACCATGTTCACTATTACTGGATATCTGTAGGTAACCAAACTAACCAGTCGAGTTTGTAGATACTCTACTGACTTTCCGTGAACAGGTTCCGAGTTTATTTCTCGCAATTCATCGCCGACGTGCAGAGTACCTAAAGTTTCAAATAGTTCAGAACTCATTTCCTTGACAAATACCATAGGAAATCGCGTGATACTAATCACTATCGGTCTGGTATCAAACAAATAATCACGACTTCACTAAGAATTTCACATTAGCATGCATTATTTAAATGCTTAATTCATCCTTTTCGCATACAATGGTTTAGTTTGCAAGCTCTCTAGGATGAATAAAATAATACGGTTGATTCACTAGTGCGTAACAATAAACATGGAGGCAGATATTCATAAACTTCACAAACATACTCCAATTTGGCTTTGAAGTGACACAAACCAGTACTTCAGTTCTGCAAGTAAGGACGTTCACACTTACCCTGTCGATGTATCATTCCGCCATGCATTATTCTTGCAACAATACATTTATCCTCCTCATTCAATTTCAGTGTTATTCCCTGAAATTAATGTTTTTAGTCATTAATTAAATGCAATTATTCTTAGAGATGCTGAAACCGATTGAGAAATTCTTAGCCTTAAATGACATACTCGGGTTAGATAATGACGCAAATCAGGACTTAGTCATCGTTAAAATCATGAGCTTTTATAATATTACACCAGCTAACAAACAAGTGAATCCAATTTAACTAAATTATTAGTATGAACCTTAAGCACTTGTAAGGATAGAACCAAAGAATCATTTTACAAAGTACCTGACCATAGATTTTTTTAGTCAAAAGGCTACATTGGAACTTATTATAATGATCCTAATTTAATTTCCAATTTGATTTTCAAGGCCACATATTGAAAAGTTCTCAAAAAATATAATTATTGTTAGTGGGTTTGAAGAATTGCAGTGGTTTTTATCTAAAGTGGCTAATTACCTTGGACGATGGCTTTGAAAACTTATTAAATAATTCAAGGGCAAGTTAATGCCACTTCTGAGGGAAGTTATTTTGAGTTATTTTATAAAAAAATCATTCTCTCTACCAAAGCTGCAGTGAATGGACAACCGAACAACCTGCCCAAAAGGCATTCTCATAAATTCAAGTGGCTTCATGTGGGTCGAAGTCAAAATGAGCATGATATCAGTATACTAAAGAGGTGGATTCGGTTGTCATTATGAACAATGAGTCTCGTTCCGTGTAATAACATCTGCTGCTTCTTAACCAAGCTCCACTGTCTTTAACACTGGACCAATTATGCACCGCAAATTTACCATAGGTTCATCTGTGGTCTTTTGGAATTGAACGAGACGAACTCTGGTCACTTGATGGCCGGAATCCCCCGGCCCGTCGGGGTCGTCATTGTCGCCTTCGTCCCCGTTAGCCAGGGCTGAACCAAAGGCACTTGTTGGTGGTGGGGTTACACGAATTGCAGCCTCACCGTACACATCATGTGCTATCACGTCGCGGGCTCGTAACAGCGCCTGTAAATAAAATTCAGTTCACAAGTGGTGGTGTCAGCACTTGACAAAGTGGATTTAATTTACGGGTAATCGAATTACTTGACAATTTTACAAAGAACTATTAAGTTCGGAGTTCGAACGGTCATTCTAATAGCCGCAACAAAACTGGATTCTACAGAAACGTTAGGATCAGGGCGGTGGTATTTTGCAAAACATTGACATTAGGATTAAGACCTGATGTACAAATTTCAAAAGGAAAAGAAGTAGTGTGGATAGTGGCTTTAGTGAAAACAGATCATATAGGTACGTGCGCAATGGCGTAGAATGGAACACAAACCTTATTGTTGTCTTTGGAAGGCTTATCTGAAATTTGAAATTTATACAAATCCACAAAGAATTGGAGCAGCAGTAATCGAATAATTCACAATATACACTGCAAATATATTTTGGAAATAATGGAGTTAAGCAAATAAATCGGGTATGCCTGCAAAAATGCACAAACTTACCAGTTTGTCAAGAATGACCATTATAAAATAAACGAATTTCGTGTATAAAGTATCCAATAAATGTTATTAAATTAAACGCATTATGACTTTTCTTAAAACAGTTGGCAGCTTAAATGTCAAGGATGATTCAAATCTAGTCAAATTGTTTAAGTACCATGTGGTTGATCACAGTTGTAAAAATCACCAATAACTAAAATATAACTGAACACATCTAAGATTTGATTGGATGCATCAAAAACACTGTTTTCAAGTTAGAGAGTAAAATATTGAAAAAACCAGTTGTTATTGTTTACTAAACTATGATAAAAAGCACATTGCTTAAAAAGTAAAACTTTGAAGAGTGGTTCATCGTAAATTGGGTCTTTTCTGCCGTCTTGAATAAAAAAGAATTTTCCACAGCAGCAAGTAAAGCCACATACTTGGTACAATAAACTAGATGCAGACACATTTGCATGGAGAATTAGTTCAAATTCACACGCAGTGATTTTGAAAATAAACCTCAAAATTTCTTCACGCATGCAAGTTGCCATTTTTCATGCTCTTCCAATTTTTTTAATGCCAGAAAAAAATTGTGGTGGATTTGAGTGAAGTGATTAAAGCTACATTAATTCATTTGCTGCATGTGAGGTCTGGTAAATTCCGTTTTGCCAGAATGACCAAACATAGTGCTTATATTGCAGTATTTGCATTTTATTGAGTAACCGGACCTTGCAGTTATTTTTCAACCATTAGAAGGTGAATAAAAGCGTTTGGTTTTCTGTAGAAGAGGCAGGTAGATTGTGGGCCTGTGGGTTTGTATTCACAGCTTAACGACTTGGCCTCACTTTTCAAATATTACTACTTAACACTTTTTACAATTGCATCCAATTCGATAAACACTACAACGCTTTTGGTGCAGCATTTCTTTTGGCCGATCGTATCCACGTTTAAGTCCCTCTTTGACGAGTTATGGCCAAGGCCCTAGTAAAATCGATTATAGACAAGTAGAATGGCGATCAGCTTAATACCAGGAGGTATTGGTGACATATTGGGCAGTCACGAGGTTACTTCACCTTGTAGTGTCCACACGGAGGGTAATGAATTGGGAACTTAGGTCACTTATATTGCCTAATATATGATACAGTACATAGGAAAGATATGCATATCACAGTAGTCAGAGGAATGAGGCAAAATCATTGGAATTTTTTATGGTCCCTTATATTAGCTGTAAGACTTAGCTGAATTAAAAATCTGGGATTAATGGATGTGGTCCTAATGTGGCACTTCAAAGGGCAGAAAATTTGTGATATTATTCCAGAATAATTTTTTTCGCCAGATTTAAATTGGCCTCCTTTTAAAATTGTGAAAACTGAACAAAATTACGTAAACAAACGAAAGTCCCAAATCTTAGTAATTATGTTTGTCATTTCACAAAAAAACATTTACCTGAAAATACTTGGATAAATGCTAACGAGATCGGAGTCAAGGAACATGACTGAATTATTTAGTAAATTTCACAATACGGCGTTAGGACCGCGTACATTGAACAGTATCCATAACGCTAATCTGAGAAACTGGTACTTTTAGGCTAAGAGAAATTCCTCTTCGATTATTGAAAAATAGTTTTATTCAATATTTAACAGGTGTGGCGGATTAACAGCGATCGCGCCTAAGTGAACCCTGTTTACTGACCTAACGGTGTTAATGACTCATCCCATTTTGATTGGTTGCTGTTATCAGATGCCTGTCATCCGTTCACTCATCCACACACTAAGACACACTTGACTGGCGTGACGCTAATAAACGGTCGTGTTCACTGTCGGCTCTCTTCTCTCCATTCTCAGGTTGTTACGGGCTGTTAACTAGAGGGTTGTAAGGCAGTGCTAAATCTCTAGCTACTGCACAGGCAGAAAGCCAAATGTGAGTTTAGAAATGGTAAAAAACCTCTGAAATGGCACATAGTGAAATGAAATCTTGTTGTTGACAGCTAGCTCATTACATTGCATATTTTCTTGAACCGAGTTATCTTGGAATACAACATCCAAAACATTAAACCTATCAATACTAGCAAAAAATCGACTCCAAAGACAGTGCATACACGAAAGCAATAAAGAACCTGAATCAGACGGTTATAATCACAAAGCCTATTAAAGAAGGTGTAATCTATCCAAAAAAACATTAATTATGGCTGCACTGAATACTTAGGCATACATACTCTCATGTGTGGTGTTCTCAGAAGGTACCTCAGTTCATCTGCGTCGCGCACACAATCTTCTGACATTGCTGAATTCAACTCGTCCAAGACCTAAAACACATTAATGGGTTGCTTGTAAAATCGAGGCAAAAAAATAATAAATTGTGTAATTATGATAATGCATGACACTTAATTAATTTCTGAAATACTTTTAATTTTAACAATTAGAAGTGCACATTTATCATCCATTCAAGCGCGCATTAAATAGCAATTTTTCATAGGGCTATTCACTTTGTTTTAAACAATCAACAAATGTTATTTGTTTATTGAAACTAGCTGCGGTTCCCAAATCTATTTTTCTCCCAAATAACGATATTATTTATTACTTGGGCATTTTAGGACGGTTAAAGTGTACCAGGTATCTTAAATGCCGAAATGTCTAATGACTCACACTAAAACTTAACCGAGTTCTTTAAAGCAATGACAATTACCAGTTCTATTCATGTTAAAATTAATGTTGAGTCCCACCAGTCAAATGCCTCTAGTGTTCCCTAGTCCACAGGCAGCAAAGTATGCTCCCTATGCACATATCCTAAAATATCTGCCTGAATGTTTCTTATTAAACGAAATTGATGAAAGATTCAAATTTAAATATTGAATAGACCACATGAAAGTTTTTTTTGCTTTACTTAAGCGCTTGATGCAATCAAAAATCTCCGAAGAAAATGATTACAAAAGCAAATACAGATTCACGACACTTTAACTTACATCTCTAGCTTTCACCGTCGCATTATCTGGAAGAGTTACATTAGGCGAAAGCGGATTGCTGTTAATCAGATCGTAGAGCTGGTGAAGAAGATTGATTAATAAATGTAACGAAAGAAGTGCGTCATATTAATGTATTCAAGCATTCAAAAAACAGAAATTTTTATGTTTTTGATTTTGACTACAAGACCATAATTAGCACAAAATGCTGATATAATATGGCAGTAAGAGCTAGCATCTTTCTGTGCATGCTCTTCCTTTATCGAGAGGTTATGCCCACAATAATGGACACAAAAATTAAACAACCCAAAACAATTCGGACTTGACAAAAGTGTACTTAGCCTCCAAGGTATTTGAATGCCATAGCATCACAGACGGAATTTATTAATGGGAAATAGGTCCTGTGCTTAGCAAATTACAGAGTATTCAAGGCCACAAACAACCAAGGTAAGACAATGTTTTTTTTCATTACTGCAATCGCTTTAACTAATATAACCCATTAAGTACCGTGGGGACTTGTCGCAAAACATGTTTTACATATTTAGTTACTTATTTCATTAAACATGGAGTGTATAGGTTCGTGATACGCACCTAATTTGAAAGTTATGATAATAACAATTATAGACAAAATGGGTCGGGAGTGTCAATCTGCATGTGAGAATTCTCCCTAAGTTTAAGTTCTGACTAAAGGACTGCTTATCTCACATCTTAAACTATACCACATTGTCGTCATTTAGTATGTCAATCTTTGTAGCGTTAGACTTACGTTTAAGACGAAAAAAAAGTTATACAGGAACTTAGTTGCAAACAGTTTTATTTAAGACAATGATATTAATTATTCGTATATTTGGTGAGGATTTCACTTAGACTACCAAAAAGTTGCATTTTGCATTCGTAAGAAGGTACAATGATAATAACAGAAAAGGCCAAGGTGGTTTTGTGCAGATCTACATCTTATGCTCAGCATAATATGTGTAATAAGCTCAATCTGCACTTAAGAAAAAACTGCGTTTAAAGATTTTTCAAGAGGTGTGGGCAAACGCATTTACCTCAAGGAGACTGCACAGTTGATGGTCCTGGAACACCATTTCCTTCCACTCCGCCGCTTCTGGCCCACTCTCCGTTAAACACTGCATTTCCTCCAAGCTATCGAGCACCTCACTGACAGCTAAAAAACCAAGATTTTTGTAAGTTGAATATGCATTGTGTATTTAAAGATCTTTTAACTGCATGAAGGTTGTTACTGGTGTCATAGTTAAAATTCGTGGCTAAAACGTTAATACGACTATTGTCACGTAAATACGTTTTGCCTTCTATATCTATTGCACTAACCCTGATCACCCAAATTAGTGCGACCTAATATAAACTCCTCTGTCAAAGGTTATTATAGGTAAATCAAGTTACTGTAATTCAATTTTGACTCTGCGTGAATAAGCAAATCCGAAAAATAAACAAAAAGAAACGCATAAAAGGAAAAAAGCAAGGAATAAGAGGTTGCTTCTTTATACATTGGCACTCATATACATGTGCGTGTGTGTGTGTGTGCAAGTGTGGAGTTTTTTTTATAAAATGCCAATAAGGTCACTGATGCAAGCATCAGCTTAAACAGAAATGCGATAAACGATTAATACTAACGTGAAGAATTGCACTGAGTTAGTGTAATTTTCCAAAATAAACCAGAAATTTCCTTAAAAAACGGATGCCGTAAAACTAGTGAATTTGAGGATGTGAAAATATTTACGCTTCGTGGCAACATTTTCGCCCTCTGCATTTACCTGCCGAAGTAACTTCGTCATCTTCCTCGATGTTTTCATCCACACGACTTCCAGAGGCGTCGGAATAAAAGGTGGCCCACTTTGTACTGGATACAGCAGCAAGGACTGCACCCTGAAAATAAACGTAATAATTGTTTCTAGCATTACTGGTGACAGGTAGAAATTCAGAATTTGTGGGAAGAAAATAAGTTAAGGGCACCGAATTGTCCACCGAGCTAGTGAAAACCTACAACGTCTTAGTGGGATTCCGTGAATGTAAATTCTAAGTAGAAGCTGTAACTTGCGATTTTTGCCTTCAAGAAATTTCAGTTATCAATGTATACATTATTGTTAAATCTATCTGGCTTGCAACGTGCAAGCTACCTCTGATGCGGGAACTGATGTAGTATGTAAAGTGCTCATGTAATGGTCAAACTCGACTGCTATTCTTTCCCACTTGTAGAAAACACTCAAAATAGTGTTTCCATCTGCTGAAATAGTTTGTTCGCTCTCAAAGCCTAGTCTTTGAAGTGCCTAAAAATCACTCCAAAACACCAAAGCTATTTGAAAATATGTGACATCGATGGCAAAGAAGCTAAACCTTCAGTTGGTGATATTTTCTGGGAAAACTGGCAAAATTAGGAACAATATTACAATCTGGGACATTTAGCAACCCAATAAGCATGCTTTGTGTCGTTTTACCTAGCACTAAAAGCCTTCAAAGCATTAGCTTGATCGTGTTAGGAGCATGCTAAAATAGTCCCGAGTCATTTAGGATAGTGAATGGATAAATGCTACTGTTGGTATGGTGATGGTTTTGTCCATGTCATTGACTTTACTATAAAATACCTTTAATCGACGACGGGCATTAAATTGCTTCATTGCTTCCACTGTTTCATGAAGATGGGTCTTAGAAGCTCGTGACTTCTGCGCTATCCATGGGTGTTTTAATGCCTCCTCAATCGCCATACGGCGGCTTGGGTCAACTTCAAGAAGTCTAAGCGTCAAATCTTTTGCCTCGGATGATATAGCATTCCAAACATCTGGATTCATCTACGTGGAAATAAGCATGCTACATAAAATACATTTCAAATTGCAAAAAATCATGATCGATAGTACAACTATGAAACTAATATAATACGTCTATTAGAATTTAGCGTAAATAATTATTAGCTATGTGTAAGGTAGCCAAAGTAAACGTTTTGGCATTCAATTAACTCATTGTGTAGTTATTGCCACAGAAAGTACTCAAATTAGTGTAGACACGTAAAATAGGAAATGTAATTTGCATCGATGACATTAGATGCAGAAAAACGTTTCCTTGATGTTGAAAAAGCAGCAATGAGTTGAGATTAGCTTATATTTAATCCAAATTAAAATAGGATCCTTGCTTTAGAGAATTATTACGGTTTTGTAGAAAAACGCGGTGTCATTTCTAGTGAAAGTAATTTACATCTACATATTTTCCAATGATTTCCTAGGATAATGGAAAGAAACGACATTATGTTAACAAAAAAATACTAGTTGCATCCTAAATGCGTCTTTTTGAGTCATCCTGAAAGCATTGTCAATAAATGCTTTGTTGCGCCTTTCATTTCGCTTTTCATTCAGAAGACAACGCTAACTGACCATGTAGCAAAGGTAAAAGCACTGATTGGGTTAACTGTTTTAAGAAATGGAAGAATCCTAGCGAATCTGAAGTTTAATAGATTAATGTTTGCTTAATTAAAAGATACATGTACATTAATCCTTTTACATACACACAACACATCAAGTGTCACTCTAATCACTTTGGATTCGGTTTATTTTCAAATGATTAATAATTGCAACAATTGAAACGTTAAAAGGTCGTGAAGAGGCATAACGTGAGTATTGTGGATGCATATAGACAGAATTTTAGTGCCTACATTATAATACTTGCTATATATGTCTAGAAAATTATACTTTTCTTGACTTCAAAAATATACACTATCTTGACCAAATTAGCATAGCGTTAAAAGGCTTAGATCTATGCACAAACTTTGCTATTAGCGTTGTTGGTCATTACGCATGGCACAATGTTTTAATTGTGAACATGTAAGACAGTTAGCAGTTGGAGAGGAATTACCTGTGTTTTGTTGTAAATAATTAATTTGGCGCATCTTGTCTTTTAATAATTCACTCAACCAACCAACCATTCACTTCAGGCAAAAATGTCTCATTAAAGTGATCGATGCTTTATCAAGCAAAAAGCGCGTAATGGGATGAGAATGCAAAATCCAAAGTAATGAGACGGCGCCAAATTTACTTTCAGCATATTTTGTCAAAAAATATTTGTAGTAGCAGGATTTAAAATATTTAGAAAAAAACATGCAATTATTTGCCAAACTGGAGTCGTCTGTTGAGTCAGAGATTAGAGTTTGGCACAGAAATACTTGGAATCTGAACACAAAAAACTGCTGCTTTGTGGCCTGATGTTATGACCTTTTGGATGTGTTATTCTTACTGGTTCTATGCAAGTACAGTCCAACATACCCGATATTGACCACCAAGAATTTGTGTGTACAGGGTCTCACGAGTGCCATAAAAAGGCAGGGAGCCACTAAGAAGGACTGAAAGCAGAACTCCACAACTCCAGGCATCCACCGGTTTACCATAAGGCTGGTGACGCAACATCTCCGGGCTCATGTAATGTGGGGTGCCAATGCGACCTATAATTGCAAATGTCGAATTTTGATAGAAGTAAGCATACATATTAAACATCACTATTCACAGCCGTCAGTGGTAAGCCAAATGGTTAAAGCAAGCATTTAAACGTGGAGTTAACTCGCAGAGATCAAAACACCCATGTTGAATAATAACAGTATGCTAATCTGTTACGTGAATGCGTAAGTAGGCTCGGGTTAGAAAACACTATTAAGTAAAATTTTCTTTTACGAAAAAGGAAGCATTGTTAGGGTAGAAGTCACAACAAATGTCAGTGGCTCGTCGTTGTCTAAAAAACACTTAATGGCACAAATCATCCACAATAACATGCCACATGTTCGGTTGAGTTTAGATGACTTACTTGAACTTACCAGACACAGAAAGCCTGTCAGACCGTAAGTACAACAATTTCCGCATTAATATTCCGTGCGCAGCTTTTTACTAGTATGATTTTCGTTTGAACAATAGTTAAATTTGTTTACAGGTCATGCCGTGCTCACTAAACACCAGAGTGATAAGCATTTGCTACCGGTAAATTTTTATGTACGTTTACTAACAGTGTTCATTGTCGCCAAATTTACTGTTTGGGGTAACGCATTCGCGTTGCCGACCATTTTAGACAGTCCTTTCTAAATGAGATTAATCCATCGTGGGCTTCCAAGTTTCTAAGACCATTAGTGTTAATAGTAAATAAAATCAAAATAGTTTTTGTCGAATAAACTGATGGTGATACCTTTAATTACCAACAACCACGCATCTAGATTCTGTTTTGAACATATGTACTAATAAAATCACGCTGACATTAAAAAATTTTCAGAGAAAAATATTTATGCAGTTACTGTGCATTTTTTTATTTATCAAAATTAAGGCCAATGCTTGGTAAATTGGTGATGACGATGTATAGCAAAAATCAGCCGCAAAATTCCAAAATAGAATGCGTTTTACCACTTCGTGTGAAACGTTAAGTAAGCTGACAAACTTGGAAGAATTTTATTAAATATTCTTGCATAATCGTCTTAACATAAGGACAAATAACCTTATTCATGGCCACTATAAAGCTCATACATTCGTGTCGGGTGAGTCCAATTTTCACGAAAATTCAAAACTAAACTGTAGACCAATTTTTAGGACTTTACAAGTTTCAAATCTACACCAAAAGTTACTACAATTGACGCCTAAAGCCACGTCAAAATAAGCACATTTAATTTTTGGGGTTCCAGGAAGCAAGCAACAAGTTAAATCTACCTAATATGACATTTTTTTCATGGAAGTAGAAACAAAAGTGACAGACATTAACTCAACCCTAAGTACTAATTTGTGATATTTAAGCCATTTTATTGACTGCGAGGCTGTTTCCGCGCTTTTATTTAACTCTAATTTTCATGAAAAGTAAAACTAAACTTAGAAAGTGGAATTTATAGAATACAAATAAACTGTGAGGATTTACGGCTACACAGCGAAAAAAAGATCAAGATAAAAATAGACATTAAAACAATCGCGAAGTCTGCGGCAAGCAACAAAAAACTACGAAAAACTCCATTTGAAACAACAGGGGTTGTCACAATGAATGGTGATAAAACAATTCAAAGGACTCAAATATAACGAAATGTGGTGGTTTTAATCACTAAAAAAATCATGTTTAATTGTGCACAGACCCAGCAACATAAATTTAACAAACCTTAGTAGTGGTTAATAAATAAAGCCAAAATAGCTGAAATTTTGTTGGGTTATTGTTGCTAAGATTCGGCTACCTATTTCCTTTAAACCAATTGTTGCATACATAGTTTTGACGGAATCTGCTATTTGCATAAATCGTGATTAAGCCTGTCATCCACAAGCACACGCATTTGTGTTCCTGCAAAACGTTCATTCCAGCTCACACATTGCTGAACAACAAATAATAAAGCATTATTTTCCATAACTTAGAAATAACCAGAAAACACAACCCTTTTTGATAACATTATATATTTCTCACGTTAGATCATTATGAGAGATGATTAAGGTACTGGAGTTCCCGTTTATGAAACCTAATCATTTCCTAACTCTTAAGGGTAATGCACCTACAAGTGACATTGGCCTACCATGAATAATTAACGGTTTTACCTGTTGTCCGCCACCGCTCGACAGATCTTTCGAATTCAATTTCTACCTTACTCCAACATTAGTTCTATCACTTACTATTAACCTCTTCTGCGATTCATTGCACTTGATTCTCTTTGATTGTAGAACACGGAGCATGCCTCCTCACACACAGCATATCTTTGCAGGTTATATCAAGGTAAAAGTCAGCGGAAAACAAGATACGAAAATTTCTCGTATATGTAACGTATATGTGATTGCGCAATTAAGTAAAAAGCGTGTAAATATATACATTGAAAAAAATACCGAATAATTTCACTAGCAAATTACAATTGAGCATTAATAGATTAAATGTAAAGGGTAGTAATTAATCTCTTGTCATCGGCTGAAAACTTCTAACAAAAATCAATGAAATGGCTAAAAATAAACATTGCAAACAGCGCAAAGAACGTCAGACAAACTTAATTTTAAATTAACTTTATCCAAATTGCCACAATATCGGTTAGCGTGACACCAAATAATTAATCCGAACTAACCGCACTGATCAGGACGAAGAGCAACGAAGATTTCCTGATCCACTGTAAAAGGAGTGTCTAAAAGAACGAAAATAAGACTTACTGCTACTTATGAAAATGAATGGTTTTGTGCTAGAGGATTTTGTGTTGATTTTTCAAAGAGACCGACTATTCGATACAAGGAGACAACTGGACTTCGTTATCCTGATTAAAAAGATGACATGCTAGCGCACTGTGATCTCAATGTCAGACTTCCACCTCACTGTACTGGAGTTCATTCAACCACCAGATACGTGAAATACTCTTAGCAACGCTTCGACAGATTTAATCTTAGCTCCTCTGCATTAAGTTTCAAAGATCTATCAAGTTTTATGATTATGGCAAGATACGGATAGGGCTTAAAGATCAAGTAAGGCGCGAAGTTCATTCACTGTCACAGACTGACAAGCCTGTCGTTTCACTTAGAGGGGTCTCATAAGAATAATATTCTAGAGTTATTCCCAATGTATTCGCAAATAACCTAGAACCGATGCTCATTTTCGTCAGTATCAGGCAATGACTACCATTTCTGCATGTGCGTCAATAATTAAAACTTTCTTTCAACCAAGGCAAGGCATAATTGAAGTGGTGTCTCATTTACCCTTCCACAGTACTGATTAAGGCCTGCAATGTGGGTGCCAATAAGTATGTGTGCTTACCATATCCCGGATGATGATAGTGCATTCGAAACTCACTTGTTTATTTTGACGAAACTAGTAGAAAGTTAATGAATCGCTATTAGGCAATTTCTTTCCCTCGTTTGTCAAAGTTAATCCAACTTACACACTTTCGAGACAGTTCACTGTTACTACACCATACTATACTATACTAGCGTACAAAGTGGTAACATCGTTCCGGATGATAATACAATGTGCTAGCTGATTTTTCACGACAGACAAACCTGTGCGTAATGAAGAAGCCCAAAAATGTCCGCTAAAACTAATTTGTTTTTCCAAGCAGCAGTTTAACTGCACGTCAAAAGACTTCCTACATAGTTTAGACCATGAAGAATCATTTACCAAATAACCCTCAAAAGAGCACGAGAGGCTTTAGCTTACATTTGATTGCTCACAACGTTTAGTCATTTTGTACCAGATACTGATAAAGACAAAATTTTCCAATGTTTTGCGAAGCAAATTATACAAACCTTGCCAACAAGACACTATTCACGTGTTGCATAATATGGCAGCATGATACAGAAGCAAGGTTTTCCCACATTGACTAAATCAGATCCATATAGCGGCTTATTTTTTCGAATTATCTAGAATAATACGGAATAAAGCTATATCATTAAAACGAAACGACCCCTTCCCTGTAAATATTGAGCCTTCAAAAACGCATAGATATCGACTATTTAAAAAAAATTAACGTGCACTGTAACACTGCAAAACTGGATTCAAGGTTTTATGCTTTCACGTGCATTACTCACCACCTGGAATATATCCAATGTCGGGGTTGAGCTGGTCCGCGACACCAAAACCGCCAATTTTTGCTGGTGCTGAATTCTGTTTGTTAGCGAGTACGACACAGTGGGGTTTCAAGTCACGGTGAATGATATTATTTTCGTGACAGTATTTGATGGCTTCGAGGACCTGCCTCATGTAGTGGCTGAAAGCAGAAAAATAAAGTGCATTCTGCGCTTGCGTTTAGTTGGTACTGCACGCACAATCCTATCTAATACCAACAGGCATTTTATATAAAAACGCCTATTTATGTGCTAATAAGTACAATGATAAAAGCCATTTTTGGTCTGTTTGTACAAATTTTTGAAGCTTCATATTTTGCTATAATAGCACAGATTTTTGATAACCTTGCTTAGACTGACGGCTCACCAAATAACGCCGTTAAGTGATGCTATATAATCCCAATATTTTATGAAATATAGTGATTCGTTGTCGTGAATAAGAGATTTAAAATGATCTGTTTAGATAGCAAGGTTTTCAATCAAATGGATAATTTATAATAATTTTTAATATTTTCACAAAATATGTGTAGATAAAGCAATTCTCGAGTTCAAAAGGCCTACTTGGACAACGTTGTGCGTGACGACAAATCGCAAAAACTTCGCTTACCTCGCAACAGCTTCACTGTAGATAAACCCCGCAGTCGCACGCTTGACAATTTCATGACATAGGTCTGCTCCCTCCATGCTTTAACAAGTTAAACAAGAGTTTATATAAACGTCTTGATTATAAGTGTTTCACAACATTATAGTTAATAATGTGGCATTCTACCTTAACGAAGTATCGCAAGCATGGTGATATTAAATAAATTCCGACTATTTTCGTTAAAACCATTATGTGTTTTAGAAAGCGAATGTACTTGTGTTTAATTCCATTAAGAAAAAATAAGCATCAGAGGAAGATTGATCAAAAGAAAAGGAAAAAAAGTGCTTAGTGCAACACTTACTACTCAAAAACCATGTATAGCATTCCATCGCTGCTGTAAGTTTCGATTAGTTCGACGATATGAGGATGCTTCAGCAGGTGACAGATACTGGCCTCACGCTTCAAATCTAATTTCACATTAAGGTAGTTGCACAGAATAGTTGTTATATGTATTAGTGTCAAATCCATTGTACACGAATGCAGAATGAATTGAAAATTGTCAATATCGAACGCTAGCGATATAATTAACAAATGTGTATTAAGACTTGTTACTATTATTGACTGTCAAAACGATTGCTACATTTCAAGTTTGCATACAATATCTGTTAAAAATACATTGATTTTTTTCATCTCAAACGAATTACTTGGAAATAAAGGTTATAGAACCGAAATTCTTGCGAGTCAAATCTACCCATTACGTGGAGCTCTAATGTACTGAAACATTTATGACAGGTTATCAGGTTACATATAATCAATGCAACATAATCTTTTAAAGCAAATTACTGACCCGATTAGTATGAGTACCAATTTATCAAGTCCGTTTGGACAAAAGTCAAAAGAATTAAATTAAAACCTTTCCTGTAAGTTGATGAGCCCTGATTTTCTAACAAGTGAACTTATGAAATAAAAAAATTTTAAATAATGCACGCGAAACAATTATAAAGCACGTTTTATTAAATTAAGTTGGCAACAAATGACTAATTTTTGCAGATTTAAGTCGTTCTATTAATTCTACCTACTAAATAAAGTGGTTTTTACCTGCCGTAGAAAGCCCTGGACTTTCCGTAAATTTGCTTATATCAACTATTTTAACAGCATATGATTGGCCGGTCTCGTGATGTGTACAGCGACGAACAACACTAAAGGGACCTCTAAAATGTGAACGCAAATAAAGCAATGAGTGGCTTATTGTACTCAAGTTTTATTACAAAATGAGTATATTTAAAATTTTGCAAATTACACAAAATCTTTTTTGTAAACAAATTCATTTTACGCTGCTACTCTATAGGAAGCAGTAATGATTCAGGTAATTTCAAAATAACTGCCGAATCTTAGATTAATCTACAACTGAGATCAAGACTGAAATTCTTTCAAATGCCTATGCTTGTTAATAAGTTAATAGAATCTAATATACTGTCTGAATGTAGCGAGATAGGAATTAACAAAGGTAGTGAGCACACAACAGAACCACATATCTGCAACCATACGATACACCTAAGTACGCAAATACATGGGGTCTGGTCTTAAAAAAATACAATCGTAAAAATGGCGATACCTTGTATGTCAAGTATAACTCATCACCAGGACGATCATTAACAGTGTACGCTTTCCAAAACTAATAACAATATTACCTTAACCGTGTAGCCAGCAATATAAATATTCTATGTATTCGCCAAACAATGATAATAACGCCTTACATGGAAATAAATAGTTGTACAATTCTAGCATTTCGACCTACCTAGCATAAACATCTACAGACAAACAAACAATAAGCAAAGGGATTATTTTAACAAAAAAGCAATTTACAAGCATATTTCAGAGAGTTTATGTGACTAACATGCAGATACTTAAGCACATCATAAATTCGTTTTCAGACAACCAAAAACTGATGAGATTTAAGAGGAAATGACCACCAGGTTCACTGGTAGAAATAAGTTTCTTACTGTTATAACAAAAAATAAGAAAAAAGCCTTATCAGAAGGCAATGATATTACGTACGACTAGCACAAATATAAATAATTTAAGCTCATCTATTTTAGAACAATATATTACAAGACGCTGATACGCACTTCCCAATTATTTCACACAGTTGATACACATCATCAAAAAGTACATCTTCATCTGCCATTGCTAAACCTCTGGTCCCAGTTGGACAGAATAACTCTGTCAAGCAGGTTGAGTAGGTGCGCTTTCTACTTACAATATGTAGATGATTATTGACGCGCTAAAACAAGCTGGGTCGCTTCGAGTTTCAAACTATAATCAGCATATTTTTATCAAATAATTTAAAATCTGATTGCTGTGGTGAAGTATTGTAGTGAATGCAAAAAAATGACACTTTGCAATCAGAATTATGAATTTAGTCAACTTGGACCTGCAGAGATTAGACGGTGGAAATCTAAAATCGTATTTCTAAAACCAAGACAAAAAAATCATGTAAAAAGTTCTTTTTGTAAGCTTATTCTGGTAAGTTGAATTATATATAAATAAAATATCCATTGAGTTATTTTATTAATCGACGAGTGAAATTTAAAACGCTGATTTTAAAAAAATTGTGTTTGGAAAGACATCATGGATTCGATGACAATTCTCTTTCAAACAGATATCTCGAAATTATGTGATTGCTATTAGGCTTTTCACTTGCAAATATTGTTGTGGTTTTTGAACTGAATAAACATTTTCACATAAACTTACAAGGAATAATCTGTTAAGATCATTAATTTCGTCGTGGCCAACTTGGCACCCATTAGATTTATGGATATGACTGCGAGTCGCGTGTCTGATATAATGTTGTCTAGCATGACAGTAAGCAATTTTGATGGAGTTAAAAAAAGTATAACTTCTAATGACCTTTATGCAGGGCATGATTCGATGTTTTGCCAACCTTTGGACGTAGACGGGAGAGCGGTGAACGAATGTACTTAAAGCCTTCGTGAAATAGTAAAGTGTAAATTACTAGTACCGGCTATGGTCAACGGCCTTTGAACTTTCCTTCGGAAAATTTATCATGAACACGCAGCTTTCGTTGTTTCACAGTCATTGGATATTTTAAGATATCGACCAACAGTACTTCGAAAATTACTTATAGGTTCGGCAGAGTAAAAGTTTTTCAGGATCAAGCTCTCTGTCTCTGGAACCGTACTAAATACTTATGGGCATGAAGGCAACTATAAAAGGTTAGCACAATTTGTTTAATTTGATTCGAGGTAGCTGGCAAGTGTTGGTAATAGGACTTATTCAGTCTACCAAGTTTGTCAGGAATAGAGATGTATACGTAACCGAAAATATAAGTGTCTTACAAAAATTGAGCAGATAGATTCTAGCTGTCAATAGGTCGTGTTGCTATCGTTGAAGTAAGTTAGGAACTGAATTCAAAAAATTGACCAGACGTTTATGTACAACAAGTTCAACCGATGATTAATTATGGTTGACCCATGTCACATGCAGGTGCATTAGCCTTAAGAGGTAGAAAATAATTAGGTTTCATAAACGGGAAGTCCAGTTGCTAAAACCATCTCTCATAATGATCTAACACGAGAAAATATGATTTGATAAGTGGAAGGGTCATGATTTCTGGTGATTTCTAGATCATGAGGAGATAATATCTTATTGTTCGTTGTTCATAATTTATTAGTTGAAATGGAAATTCGCTGATACGCTAATTCGTGTGAGTGTGTTGATGACATGTTTCTTTGCGATTTATGCAAATAGCAAGGTCCATGATGTCAGTATGCTCAATTGTTTTAAACTGACGTAAGCGTGATATGTCTATTCTTAATGGTTAAGCATAGTAAGTGTCAGCTTGAACTTGTGCTATGGTTCCAAAGCACAATGTTTGAAGATTATCCGCTCACTACACCCATAACCGTGTAGCAATATGTCAAGATAATATTCTAAATTAAATGTGATCTATGTTTATTCTGAAACAAGTAATAATACTTCTGTTAATATTATTTCCCTGTCCATATCTTTTTGAAGTTAAGAGGCAACAAATTTATGTGCTGGCCAAAAATTGCAATTAACAAAATATGTATTTCACTGCTACTATATGCTACAACTAACTACATTTATTGATTGTGTGACTGCTTTTAGGTGTTCCTTTAAATTACTAAGTAAAATGTGTCCGTTGAAACAAAAGTGTGCTAAACATGACCACCCTTTAAGCTACATTTACTCGAAGTAAAATACTTGAAAATATGAAGGCTTATATAAAGAATAGTACTTAAACGTGAGAGCAAATCGGAATTGAACGGATAGCCAGAAAACCTTTAGTCAGTTTGATAAAATTTACCCTTGTCTTTGTCAGTAACTATTTGGTGTAATGTATTTGAAGAAAAGGTCACATAGAGCAAATCACAGATTTTGCTTTCAATGCCAACAGCGTTCTTCAACGAAAATTAACTTGTTGCAACCGTCATCCCAACCCTTATATTTACTTAAATGCTCCCAGTCTTTGCTACAATGTGCTACATATTTCTAGGCTTTCACAAAAGCTTATTTTTGAACACACGTAAATAAGTTTTGCCAACCAAGTGATATCCACCCTGTGGACTTCATGTAAGGCTTGAGTCGGCTTAAATCCATGAGTGAAGCAAATGTAAGAGGCATGTTTTCAATTTGGCATGACATGCTACATCATTACAGTAGAACTTATAGACATGCAAGTTACTGTGAGGCTCGTCATTTGGACTTCCACGGACAACTAACGAAAGAGGCTTCAACAATGCGATTACTTCCAATGTCAACCACAGAATGTGGACTGTCAAGTCTTCCTCTAAGAGTTTTCCCCACAGTTCTGTGATTTATTACACAGTAATGCTTAATGCCTTCCTGCAAGGTCCTAAAAACAAGAGTTGTGATGACCTAAATCGTAATTACAAGTTACGTTTTAGGTATACATGATCTGAGTATAGCAATTCAAAGAATTTGTCTCGATTAGTGCTGGCCCAGCTAATTTTTCAAAAATCACAAGCTACAAATAAGTTCATTTCTTCTACTCCTTAAACCAAGTTTAAGAATCTTCTAGCGATTTGCGTTGCAAAGAGAGATAAATACTAAATTGACATCAGATGTTTAAGACAGGCAGCGATACTCCACTGTTTCTGCTTTCTAACGTTTTTACACAAAAATCAGTTCGATTTCCTGTAGTAGGCACACTTTTCATTTATTTTTACCAGCACATAAATTATCTAATCTTGATAACAATTCAGTATTCGTAAAAAGAACACAGTACTGAAAAGATCAACATTATTTTTAGATTTAATTACCATGGCTGTCTCAAAGGTGTTTTGACTCTCAGCGAAATTTCACTTAGATCGGTTTAATTTAAAGTAATCCCCATAAGTTATACAGTTACAAAGTAAGATAACACCTTTCGAAAGTCAATCATCCCGATTTGAATTTGTCGCTCGTTTTGCCACATTCCATGCAAGAATAAAAACCAGATACTACTGTGGAGGTCTGGAGCATAATAGCTCATATCCAAATTATCACACGAAATTTTGAGATTGTATGGGCAGCAAATCATGTTAAATTAATATAAATACACAATCAGTGTAAACTTGACATTTTTGATTAAGTTCTGAGCGATTTGCAAAAAATGATCATCTGGACTGAAAAAGATGTGTTCATTAAAATAAGTTACTGTAATTTACCAGCCAATTCATATTAATACTCCCCCAAGTGTTTAGGCAACGCCTTGCTGTCTCATTTATGGCTCCCGCACGCTATCTAACAATTCATTCAAAACCGTAAGACCATAGCTCCGAAAGTATTTACATGTGTTTAGAAGATCATACTCCATCATGAAAAGTAGATTTCTGTCATCATCTACCACCTTGGCCTCATCAATCCAGTTGATCTTGGCTCCAATTGCTGCTGTCGCACGGCTGCGGGGATCACTCGTAAGAAAGCGTTTCAAATTAGTGACGAGATCTTTGTTGCACATACTAAGGATGGGATGAGAAAAAGCCTTTTCAAGCCGAGAGTCCAAAGGCTCTTTAAGTTCCTGTATTGATTTATAATGAAAGAAATTGACACCTGTAAGAGCTATAAGAGCGATTACGCCGATACTCCAAACATCCATTTCCTTCGTGCCAAAAAATGCGTCATCATCGCATTTCGTTGGGTCCAGTTCCGGAGGTGTGTCCACAGAATCTGCAAGTTTCAGCAAAGCTTCTGGGGCAGTACAGCTTTGACAAGTTGCTAGGGGGCTGCTCAAAAGGTACGCTGCCTCTTTTTTGACGCTGAGGTCAGGTAAAATAACTAAGGAATGCGGAGAAATCGTTTGAAATAAAACGTTTGTAGGTTTTAGATATCCATGTGTGTACCCTTTATCATGAAGAAACTGAAATGCTTGGAATAAACCGTGCAGCATAACTAAAACATCACGAAACCGAATTGTGTGTTGCTGGAGCATCCAGTTGAACAGATCTCCAAAAAGACACATTTCAGTGATTATAACAATCCTGCGAGGTTCTAGGACGAAATCCAGCAATTTCATTACGGCCGGATGAGAAAGAGTCTTTATGCGCGTTGTTTGTTTTCTGAGTTTGGCTGAAATACGCCTTTGGATGTACGTCACTTTAGTAAAGCAGTTGCCAAGGTAGCCAAAATCCGTTTTTTTAATCGCTACCGCCCCGCCGGTGGTAAGATCACGAGCGGCGATGACTACGGCGAAGCCATCATAGAAAATTTCCCTATAAATAAGTAATTTGTCCTCATCAAAAGCTGGTGCCGCAATAGCAATGTTCCCGTTAAAATTCTCACCAAGTTCTATGGCATAGGGCATCACAGCATTCGTCGGCATGATGGAATAGCTTGAACCTGAAAAAAAATCAATGAGCAATGGTGTTTAAAAGTCGGGTAGTCAAAATCCTTGTAAAATGATTAAGTTGTTTTTTGTGTGTAATATTCTTAGAGCACGAGATAATAAAAGTCAAGTTTAAATGACTGACCACTGCAGTTATGCCAGCCTTTTAGCAAATCCCAGAATTAGAGAACCCGTGACTGGATATTTGTTTAAATGAGTGAAGCATGGGGGAAAGGGAAATGATGGCCAACCAGGTGAAGCAACTCTTAGAGTACTTAAAACAATTCACTTAATGTATGACAGCGACCTAATGCACCGGTTGCGAAAAATACGAATTTGATGTTTGAAATATCAATGACTTGTTGAGGTGACCCAGTATAAGTACAAGCGTCTGAAGGATTTGACGCATAGTGTGTGGCAAAACTGCTTCATTGGATTTGGCTCGGAAATAGGGGTAGGGATAGATATACGGTGTCCAGACATGAAACGTCACATGTAAATTAACACAATTCACTGCAGGATTAAACACAGTAATCTTAGTAGGCACTATTGCTTACTAGAAAAGAACTTACGTCTATTGTTTTAACTTTAAAGTCCAAGCTATGAAGTTTCGTATTTAACATTTAGAGATGTGCCATTAATCATTGCATATCCTGATGTTGTGATTTAAATATGAAACCATGGTTTTGAAACTTGTGGCTGATTAAAATTTGGGGAATCTATTGTATTTCAAGCGAAACGTTTAAAAATTGCCAAAAAATGTTTTATAGTAAAACCGTGTTTAAACAAACACGGGAAGGCGAAAAAATAAGTAGCAAAGACTCTTCATCAAAATTCTGCTGGGAAGTATCTAAAGTATTTTTTTCTTTCCAAGTTTAACTAAAGATTCACGGTCAAAAATAAACTAATGTTGAAGATCATAAAAGGATTATATTGAGTGGTTCACACATTGACAACTTAAATATTACTTTGACAGTGTAGAAGGTGTCATCCTCTATAATGATTAATCAAGGCCTCGTGGGGCCAGAATCGTCCAAGACAATAAACAGAGTCGGGAGCCCGTGACCCATGCCTTGGTGAACTACTACCTCCTGTTTGCGCCTTGGTTATAAAACAACCATCAATTTAAAAGAAGGGAGTTGAAAGTCTGCGATGGATAAAGGTTATTAACAATGAAGTATCTATGAACAATGTACTTAATTATGCCCATAATACCTTAATTCTCAGCGTAGTCATTGCTCGACGTAGTGATCCTTTCTGATTCTGCACTTAACCGTTTGACACTGCGTCTTCGTATTTCCTCCCTCTGATCCAGGTTCCTGATGACCCTTTATGTATGACATACCACTGACGCTGATGCCCAGCCATTCACGCTCACGAACGCAAAATAATCATTTACAAGCATGATCCATTACAACTATGCTAGGCAGTCCGAAACGCTGTCGAGCCTTCATACTTGATTCTGGATTCCTTGTGTCATACCTAGATGCAATCGCGTCCTTAAAACGTACACGTAACTGAATGTGGCTCATCAATAACTTCTTTGAATTAGACCAGACAACCCACTAAGTGTGACATTGTCGAACTTAACACATAATTATACTGACAGGAATATTTGTCCAGAACACATCTTCTTGACTTGCTAGATTGTTAATGTGCTCTTAACAAAGTGCAATAATTAAGTTTACAGGTCCAATTAACTACAACTTAAGTTGTAATTAGCTGTGAAGTGTGGGTCCGTAAAATGATTTGGACTACATACTATATTGTTGTTTTCTAGACTTAATTCGGAAATTCGGCTGCCTTGTGGACTTGATACCATCAAAACTTGTGTCAAAAGTTTCATGATGCAATTCTTGTTACGGCTTCTCAATTTCGCGCAGCACAAACTTTATTTGCCTCGATTTTGGCATAATGTGTGGCAAAGATTTTAAATTTGAATAAAAATTTAAATTTAGCAAGCAGAACTTTTAAGATTGTACGGCAAGTGTTGCTAATGGAGAGACTGAGAGTCCAAAATTTCATTTACATACAGTTTGTACTTGTGTTTTTGCGTAAACATTTCGAAATTAGTTTTAATTATAACCAAAATACCATATCAGTTAAACAGACCGTGCCATAAAAAACAAAGTGAAAGCTAATCTTAACCCGTCCAACTCAACAATTTAACAGTAGCAGCACATACCTTGTATTCTTTATAGACCCCAATTAGTTAAATTCACTTTACAATTTACTACCGGCATTTTCTACCACATTTCTTTTGTGTGTCAATCAATCAGTAAATAAAAAACGCACGCAATATCACTGTTCAGCAGTATTCACATTTAATTACAGAAGGTTAACTTACACTCTTGAGGTCTAATTTTATTTGACCAGCCATAATATTTAAGTAGCGGCCAATCCATTTCCATTATACAGACCTTAAAAAGGCCATTTAAGGCTTTGAGTAACATTTTCGTGAATGTGTCTGAGATTCGCTACAATAGACACTACCTAAATTTGTATATCATTATGTGGTAAGAGAGTATGTAACAATCGCTGTTATGATTCGGAATGTGAAACCAAGCATAAAGTGTCTGAATTATTAAAGGTGAAACTATTTAAGTCGTTAAATTCACAGCGATCATTGAGTAATAAAATGTAATATAAAGTGTTCAAACATAAAAAGCGGCAGTGCTAGATTAATTGTAGGAGTAGTTTAATACTAGCAAATAACTCAAATTCTTATTTATGTTGAAGAAGTACTATTATTTCAAGAACATGAGGTGTTAAAATTTGACGAGTTAAAGCTGCCTGGCGCTTGAGAATGGAATGGCAATTTTACCTAAGAAATACCGTTGTTGTGGGCACCAACATGTGGACTTGAACCACTCCTGGGCCACAGGATTATCCATGGCCTGATTAAATTTCCATGATACCCTGCATGAAGAAAAAGATCGAAGATGACGTAGACACAACCGTTTACTTCAGAGCTCAATCACGTTGGTGTCGTTGTGTCGTGTGTGGGTTTTGCGCGTGTGTATTTATACCTCGGTGTGTGAGTCATATATGCGCTAACATCGAGACCTAGGTGTGAGGATAATCCAAGATAAATATCCGTGTGAATGTGAGAGGAGTTGAGGATCTGCGCGGGTGGTGACATGCTGCGAAAAAACGAACCCTGTGTTGGAGGTGAAGCGACTGGAATAAGGGGTGCGAATAAACACGATTCACAACACCGTCAAGTTGTACATTAGATCGAGAACGGGATTTACCTAGGTTAAGTGTCAAAATGATTTTCTCAGTTGACTGGTACTTATAAATAACCCCTTTTGAATTGGATGACTTTGTTTATTAAAAGAAAAAAATTATATTAGCGACAACTGCATGGTCACCACTCATCACGAACTAAATTATGATTAAGAAAAAAAGGTACACCAAAAGACCGAAAGAAACTATTTTTCCAAAAATCTGGAACAGACATTAACATTGATTCGAAATATCGATTTCGCGTTTCCAATTAGAATTTGAGGAATTTATTGGCTTCTGAATACAAAAATTTTTTTGGACACACAGTGAGTCCCCATTCTCGACTTTTTACAGCTAAGACAGCTTAGTATGCTCATAGAAAACCGCATTTTAACTACTTGGCAATTGACGGCAATATCTTACTAGAACTAAGCTTTACATGGTTTCAACCTCAAAATTCAAATATTTGTTTTTTTTTGGTCTTACAGTAAATTAGCATCATTCTTCCACTAGATTCGATCTAATCTCATTTTAATTAGTGTCGTTTTCATTATTAAGAATATCTATGTGGTCACCTAAATACAAGTAGTAGAACAGGCAAAATTCTATTGGGTTGACAGACAAATTTAGATGTAAAACAGGGCATTGATGCAGTATATGTGTATAAACTAATTTATTCCATGGACGAAATTGGAATAATTAATTAATCCTTTGCTTTTCGTCCGCTAGCATTTTTAAAATTTGACTAATGTTAACTCAAATGACTTTCATATCTGACTAATATTTAAGTTCAGAGCTAAACATTCAAATTTAATTGAATGTAGTTGAAATATTTATATCAGATGACCACATTGCCTGTAATGTAATTTTTCTCACGCGTTGCAAAACTGTTAGAAGCACTACAATTAACTACATAAAATTGAATATTATTTCATAGTAAGTTCACAACGATCTACGAACCCTAACCATCTTGTGCAAACCTAAGGGTGGGTTAATTTTTTGTAGTCTTAAAAAATATGTAGATATAAAATTAACTCAAACCAGAGATTTTTTGGCAACTCGACTGGAGCTCTAGCTACACATTTCATTAACATAACATTTGAAGGTCAAAGTCGACAAATTGGTTTGTCCAATCGGTGTGTAGACTACTTACACGTAGACGTTTATATTGGTGAGGACAAGTCTCTATTTATTTCATTGTACGCTATTTTGTTCACGTAACGAAGATTCCTTTTCCCATTTTCAATCAGTTAGTTTAAAATAAGTGTTATTTATTGGGTGGATGTATCTTGACTTAGTTGCGTTCATTCAAGTGCAGTCATATTATCTACGACCAATGTTGTCTGTTGATTCGAAAACTCGGTTCCTTCATCTAGGATCTATAAATTTACTTCTTAACGTCAAAAATCGGTGGGCCATCGTGACTGGCGATAGGATGATTGTGCTTACAGGAGTCAGCGCCATCCAGTTCATGAAGTCACACGTAGCGGCTTAAAGTCTCGTTGCTAAATGTAAATATGGGCGTCGTTGCCGTTCCAAAAGTAAATTTTTGGGTTTTCTTGCAATACCATCTTGCATTTTCCACACCACTTTCTCTATGTCCATGCGACTGAGTTGATGCATTATATCATTTTGGATTCGTCAGATTAATTATGTAAATGGGGGTTAATTGTTGCTGTCTTGTGGATTCTTATAATGCGTTTTAATTTCACTGCTCAATAATACCGAACCCCTCGATCTCCTACAGTTCACTTCATAAAATCCACGATTCCATTTAAAATATTTGTTCGTTGTCAACAATGAACCATGAAGTCTGGATCTAATCCATAAAGTAGGGTTGTCTTTTGTGCACTTATCTGCTATCGACATAACCCGCAATGTGTTTTTAAAAAGCTACCTATATAGTGAGGTTCAACAAAATATCATCCTTGTTTGAGCAGTGTCAAGGCCTCTTTTCTCCCAGCTGTGGATATATCTGGTCTGCTTTCACTGTACTTCCACTACTTTTGAGCTGACAATTTCATTGCTTTTATTTATTTCTCAATCAAGAAGTTTATTACCTTATAAGTATCGATTTGATCTCCACAGCCTATTTGAAGCAGATGAATTAGGGTTAGGGAAATTTTCAAATGTCAATCATCAACCAGGTAGCTGACTGGTTTAGTTATTTGCTGCTGCGTCATTTTTATCGGGTTCGCTGTGATGCTTTGAGTGGTTAACCGTTTTCAAGACGTCTGATCACGCGTAAAACTTTATCCACAAAGCATCGCAATAAAGTGCGTGGGATTGTGCACAGAAAAATGTATCAAAAAGGGCCCATGTGGTGCTTTTAAACCAGCAAAGGACGAAGTTCAAGTGGAACATTGATTATAATCTACACCAAATACAAATGGCGGTAAATTATTCTAGCCTAAAAAGTCTTGAAATGACGTACATGTATTGTATGAGCTAATTAGATATATTAAGCAAAACTTAATGCGACATTTTTGCCATTGATGAAATCAGTCTTTTTCATCGTTTATAATCCTTAGTATATTAGAGCGATAATTCCAGAAAAAACGTCTTAGTCTTGGGAGCTATATTCTAACCATTTTAAATGTTGAGCCAGCCTGGCTTGCGCTAAGCCTAATTATTTCTCTAGGAGTTAGTTAATCTGTTCGTACGAGAACGTTTGTCGGAGAACCAAATTCATTTTACCCTTTTTTTAAAAATCTCATGATTTGCTATTTTTACTACGTGGCCTAGTCTGGTATTTCTACATTATTTGTCCTCTAGTTATTTTTTTTTGAATCAGGAATCTCTAGTGGGGCTTTCTTGTTGACTGTACTCTCAGTAGCTAACAGTGGTACTTGTTCACCGGCAAATTGCCTTATATTTTTTTGTGGAGACAACAGTCACATGGGAAGCTGATCACGTTTTTTTTCACCGTCATCACCTAACACACTTGGCATTTAAAAGGCTTTTGATTTAGTGTTGTTTTTGTGTGTTGTCAAGCTGCTTTTTAAGTGATTTGAATGAGCTGGAATTTAAAAAAAAGTTTATTTAAGATGTATGTGCCGTCGTGGTTCGAGCCTTTTTCTGTTTCATCCATCATACCACTAAGTGATCATTTTCCTCGTATTGGTGAAAACGGTACAACATTTCCCCTGCTTGCGTCCAATTGCTTTAGGGCTGTCATTGCACGATACTTCATGTGCGACGGAGGTATTCATGGGGCCGTCGTGCAAATGCAATTCAAAATGCACGATAAATCTTTTTGAAAGTCCTGTTAATAAATGTTAGCGTGGATAGTTTTCAGTGCATGATAGCAGTAGTTACTACAACATTTACTCGTTTTTTAATTAAATTCCTAGATCGTGACTGTTTGTAATTGTTACTGCTCTTTCGTTGTTATTCAATCAAGCTAAATCACATCAATTATTGGGTTGTCATCATAATATAATAATAATCATCATCATCATCCAGATGGCCTTTTTTACTTTGTACGTGTATTTTGGCCCTTATAAGAAAAATGCATAGCGTTATTTAGCCTTTTTTACATTTTAGATTAAAATGAAACTCTTCTCAATCCAAGTTTTATATAAAGGTGACACCAAGCCGAAGCAACTTCAAGGTGTGTATGAGCTCTCCAGCTTCAGCTTCTTCCAACGTGGAAGTGTGCAGGAGTTCCTCGATTTTACGGCCAAATTGGTCTGTGAACGAACCGCTGTTTGCAGTCGAGCTGCTGTACAGGAAAGTGGTGAGTTTCTCCGCATTGTTGATAACTTTGCCAAAACCGCTCATTTGTCCGCTTTCATTTACTCCAACTCACGTAAGCCACTGATCTCTGGTAATAAACCTAAATCCGCCTGCAAATGTGTAAGAACATCATGCACCCTGTATGTATGTTATTAATCCAATTAACAATCATTCGGTTATTTGGCTAGGTTTCTGTTGACGGTATTGGAGTTGCTTGGCTTTTAGGTTAGTGGCTACGTTGGCTACGAACTATTGTTTTAGCGAAATTGCTTTGCTCTCCTGGGGGTTCTTCGTTTCGATGAAAATGCTGAAGAGCGTTGACCTCGTTTTTACTCAAGACATTACCATGATTTCCCTTTGTTTTAGAATACTTCTGCCACATTTTTGTGCGTCACGATAAACTGTGTGCGGTTGTCTTTTCTGATCACGAATACCCACAGAGAGTCGCACAAACACTACTAACGAAGGTATGTTATCGAGTTGCTTTTCTTTTTAAATCAAATCTTAAACATAAGCTGTATTTATTGTTCTAAGCTAGTGGCAAGCAGTTTTGTCGTGAGTCTCGGTGGCGTGAAATTTGCAAATAATAGGCTTAGCTATTTCACTTAACTAGGAACTCTAATCTCCCACCATTCGCCTCGTGGGGGCCTCAAAGGGCTTAAAAATGCGCCATTCCATGTTTCTACGGAATTATACTCACTAATGTACTTGCTACTTGCTAACCAGACTAATTTTACACACGAATAGGTGCAAGTTTTAACCACCCTAGACCAAGACATGTATTTAAGTTATTTTGGGACATTCTTTAGTACCAGCGTTTTTACTTCCTGATTGTGCGACTTGTAAACACTAAGTCAATTTATTGTTATAAAGTTTAGTCCTCTAGGTGAGCGTCCAGGTGTTTCTAGTATTTGTAATTTTTTTTAATAAATGAAGTAGGGGTAAACCAATAAGGTCACGGGATTTACAATAACATTAAATTCTATTTGCATACAACAGATTGCATCCGGGAATCAGACACATAATCAACTCTGTTCTGTGTAACCGAAGAATTTTTAGTCATCAGATGTGGCCTGTACAAGTTGACGAAGTTGACCGATTTCACGGTTGGTTCTTGCTTCTTTCTAAAAGGCATAGTTTAAGCGAACAATAACTCAGCTGCACGGGCATCACTGCCATGGATTTGTTGGTCCACCAGAAGCAAACAAACCCAGGGCTCCAGTTGTGAAGGCCTTTTTTTCTTGATAGGGGTCGTGACGTTGTTGAGGGCGCTTTTTTTGAGGGTCTATAGGGTGAATATATAATACTTCTGTGTACCTCCAAAGCGTTCGCCCAAAGGAGTATTTTCTAATGCGTCTCGATTTTTCATCCATCGATCTAGCTGAGTGTCGTTGCAGTGTCTTACTGAATTGCCCGAACTCCTATCGTTTTTTGTTTCCGTCCCTAATTTTTTTCCTGCTCTCTCATCTTACGTGATTGCGCGTCATTTTTTCTCTTGAGTATGCATATTTAAAAAATCGTTATTATCACTTACCCATTAAAATCTCAACTATCATACCATTTCATGTGTGGTGAATCAGCGTTTGCCTCCTGCACTTCACTAGACAAAAACTTTGCTCACGTGTTCAATGCGGTTCACTGCATTCCAGAGTTAACGTTAATTGCCGCTTAAAATTCCCTCCATGCTGTCTAACTTACAGTCATTTAAAAGTTTACGGCTTTTTGATAGAAGTTTCATCAATGCAAATTCGTCGGTCTTCCCATTGCGGTTCAATTATTGCCGACTGGCCTTGAAGAACCTCTTTTGTTGCCTACTTGTAAAACTGCGTTCCGCCAGTACGGATGCAACAGATGTGTAATCGTACTGAGTGTAAATTTAATAAATAATCAAAGGATTAGCAAGTTTAAAAAATTATCACTTTTCAAGGCACTGGTATATTGGGTACGTTAACAACGAATCGTCCTAGTTGAGCTCATTAATTTCAGATCATCAGTGTTCTTATCTAGTTGACCATTGAATTCACGATTGTCAACCAATTGGCTATTTTTGCCAAAGCAAATATCAAAGGATGCGATGCCAAGCCAGTGTAGAGGGAAAGCTCAAAACACAGATTTTGGTGCATTGTAGCTTGAGCTTTTTTAATGCTAACTGAATGCCAAGCCGGCACTCCGACTCTCACACGTTGTGTATGGTAATTATTCCGAATTACGTGCTGTCACTGTTCAAATTATGCACGTATTTTTCCACGTGACATTTTTGACTCACTCGTCGGTGAGACTAGCGCTTGACAGCTCAGTCTATTCGGAAAGACCACCAGTTTATTCTAAATGGAACCATCACATCTGATCAAGTTCTTTTTTTATTTTGATGGCCTTGAGTTTTGCCGCCAACTGTGTATCTTTGCGCAGACTCCATACGTCTGGTCTGGTGACGCGTTGACTGCTTAATTCGAGACATGGAAAGTTGTCCTTAGAATCAATGGTGTTTATATCTTCGGTAACTTGTTAGTCTCCTATTCTATAGTCATGCCTAATTGAAAGGGAGCGTAGTGTAATTTAGGAAATACCGTTTCGTCCAAGAGAGGGGGAAATTCTAGTTCAAGATTAGCGCGTTTCTAAGTTTCCAATGTGCTGGAGATCCAGGATTCCTCAAGATGACTGATCACCGATTTCCTTATTGTTCACACCGTTCCCCTAACCACGCCACTGTACATCTCCATCCGTGTTAATCCGCTTTGATCCATCAGGTCAAGGTCATCCTTGACTTATTTAAGCAGCCAGTTGGACTGATCACTTGGCATTTGGCTGAGACCTTTAAAGCTCTCTGATCGAGGTCTCGTCTCATCTCAGACAAGGGATCTTGGGTACCGGTTGTCTGAGTGTTTCCTGCTACGGGTAAAACGTAACAATATGCATAAAATACTGTAATAATCGCCAATATTGACAACACGACGGCTCCTGGCCATCCATTCGCAGCGAATTCCACGTATTAGGTAGGCGTTTTATTGAATCTTGACACATTCGGGGTGGTCCAATATACACTTTTTTAACAGCTCTATGCGTGTTACTCAGGAAGTATATAGATAAAATAGATTAAACCTAGAAGTCGGAGTTTCACACAGAGACATAATTCTTTTGGTTCGCCTCTTTTCTAATGAAAAAATGCTGAGCTAGATGCTTTCAGGTCTTGTGGTGTATGGTAGTGGCGATAGCGTCTCGTTTTCGAAGCCTAACAGGCCAAAAATAAATACAACAGTATGGTCACACATTGTGCATTATTAAACGATGACGCGGCCGCTTGACGTGTTGATTCCAGGCTTGTTTGGCTTGTGAAATTGTGCTTGGTTTACAGAAACGTGTTTTTTTCTGGGCAGCACAGATATTGTTGTAAGGATTAGAATCCTTCGCCATGCCTTAAGATATTGGAGCTAAAAAATGTAAAAGCTAAACTTATACATTCCCCGGGGTTATTTGTCTGTTCTATGTATAATAAAGGTTGTTATGACTACCGAAGTCGACACTACAGTTTGTTTTTTTTTAATTGGTTTAGCTGTCAAGCTACAGTGGCGTGAGTAAATAATTTACGTCAAACAAGAGGGAAGGCTTAAATTAAGGGCTTGGGAACAGGGGATTGTGAATTTTTTTAAAAACCAACCGACCTACAGCCCCTTCATCCAGCGCCATTGCATTTTTTATAGCTAAGTTTTCAATTTTGTGTTCTTTCCATACTGTATTCAGGTACTCATCTTCGTCGTAACCTAAATCCACGCAATTTCAAATTCGTTAAACAGAGTTAGAGCAGGCGCTATCAGCGCGCCTTTAATGATACTCACGTGAAGCCGACAAAATATATTGGCTAATAAACTGAGGTCTTATCGGGACAAAAATGTGGTCTGTGGCGCACTTTCTCATGTCGTTTTCCGGTCACACCTCTCCTCGTATTCATTGTAGCTTCCTGTGAATGACTTCTTCTGTAGACAGTACACGAAATTATTTAGCTTACTTTTCCCTTTTGTCAACGTCTTTTTCTGACAGTCAAGGGTATCGTTGGTTAATTTGATGCCTAGTGTAGGTCAGGTCATTACATTTGAATCAAAACATGGATCAAAAAGCGTGTGGGATTTGTTTCATTTTTGGCTCAACTTACTAGTACTGTTCTTTTTTGGCATAACAAATCCTTCTACAGTACTTTTTACCCAACCTTCTTTGATCCAATTAAATCTTTGTTTTTTCTTTTAACCATGGCATGTACTGAACCACATGTTATACTGACCCCACCTACAACTGCGCCGGTGGTAATTCGATGGTCCCTCTCCATCCGTTTCCCCTCACGTGGCGAAATATTTGTTGCCTTGGTTAACCTCCCCTCTAAACGGTAGACTTCACTCTCGTAAACAAGCCTTAGATGAGAACTTACCGTAAACTGCAATCCTTTCATTCTGCCCCCTCTGCATGTCAGCTTAATAAGACTAGCCGCATTTACTGACTTGTCTAGTTTTGAAAACAACCTGTACCCACCTCGGTAAGTTGTCACTCGTTGAAGGATGTCTGTTTCATTCACATGAATTCCGTATAATGGTCCTACTCTGTAAAATGTCTCGGATGCTTGTCAGGGGATTAAGAATACATGCGTCATTTAAGGTCTCCTAGGTTTTGTCTTGCCACTTATTTTGGTGCTAACGTCGTGTTTATTTTAGACCCTCGAGGAGTTCACGACCGAATATCCGCCTTCCACATGGCTCACCATGTCTGCTGGGTACGTGAGTCTTTCATCAGTGAATCAATTTTGTCTTGTCCATGCCCGGGGTTTCTTAGCTTTTAAGTGGTTTCGAGTCAGAGGATTTCCCCACGAATCAACTCTCAATGTTCATCCACTGGGAGAACTAATTCCGGCGACATGCAAATTCCTAGCCTCTTTCATGTGGTCCCAGTGGCCAACTTCTGACAACAAGCAAAAATCTTTATTGGCTTTTCGGCTTTCCCCTGGTAGTGGGCCGTAGATTTTGTGCTTTCTGAATGGCACAACGCTCATTTTAATGGTGCCCTAGTTTCGCGTTTGGAAATTAAATTTACATGAAGGGGTTAAAAGTGAAACCTATATTTCTCCAAATGCACCTTTAACTGAATTCATTTGAGTGTTTCCTCTAAATCGTAAGACGTTAAAGGCCTATGCTTGCTCTCTCTGGGCCTTTTTATCATCATTCAAACTAGTGAACCATTTCCCGCGTAGCTATCAGAGAGGATAGTGATAAGCAAGAATGGTTGCCTAGGTAAAATCATAATTCTGTTCTATTTTGATTCCTAGTCAACTGATATGGTGCCTGCACGGAGTTTTGAACAAAGTAATGGCAATTTATAATGAATGGGAGTACCTTTTTTGTTATCAGTCTATTGTATTCCCTGATAATCATGCGGGGCAAATTACCGCCCTTCTAGTCGCACATATCCACCAATTACATTGGACGATTTAATAACTGGCGTGTCTTCATCCCCCTATTGATCTCAGGAGCATGCCCAACAAAGAACCCTCTCGTCATGTCTCTCTTCCACTTTCGGAAACAAAGCCGTCACACAGTTTACTTTTTCGCTTTCACTTTTCCCATTTTCAGTACTCGCAGGCCTTGTTTTATGCTTAATTGTCCTAATTTGCGTTTCTTGGGTTGTCCGTTTATTCGTATATCCACTGATTGTTTGCTCAAACTTTCGCATCGTTTGTTTAATCAAACCTCTTTGGCCCAAAATAGCCCATTCTCTTCCTCCCACGCAGGACGAGCTTGGCAGGATGGCGTGGGAAGAGCAGCTAAAAGCACTTTCGCTTACATTTGTGTTTTTGAGTTTTCGTAGTGGTTTATAGTCCACGTGACAAATCCCACTCACTTATTTATAAATAAAAAGGTGCTGTGCGCTCCTTTCCCCAAACGGGCCTGAAAATTGCGTTTTATTTTCCCATTTTATCTCAAAAAATGAACGTAAACTTTTTCTGTTAAAGACAGCCAATTATTTCTCAGACGTCTGTGGGCTATTTTAATTCATACATCTCACCTGCACTTTCATGTTCTCTAAAAAGTAATTGTTGAGTTGAATGATGGCATACTGTGCTACCCACTTTCTCTTTTTGTGTCGGCGCCAGATAAGAGCAAAACGACGTCACAAATGTTGAAGTGCAGCCAACGAATCCAACTTAAGATCTGTTAACTCTTGGATAGTAAAGAGCACTCTCAAGCCGTTTTGCAAATGTTTCTTTTGAGAGCACCGATTGTCAACAATTTAATCTGAATCTTCATTGTTATTTTCTCGTACAACCAAATATCATTGTCTTCTTTGTTGAAAGGGAAATGCCAATTAACCGCAGATTGGCCGCGGACAATTTGTCCCGAGTAATTTCTTCCGCCATTTGGTACTACACACGTAATGGTGATTATAGGGTGTCCGTAATTTACAAGGTTTTAAGCAGTCCATGAAAATGAGTTATAATGTTGCTAATTCAAATGCAAAGTACTTGCCAACTATTGCACAAGCTGCTGCTCACTCACTGTGAATTTTCTTCCCGTATAGGTCAAAATTATCACTTCTACGCTTGTTTATATTGCAACAAACAACTGTAATATTATTAATTTTGCAAATAAAATTATGTGTTTGCTTATAGGGGTGCCAACATGCGAAAGCTTGGTGAATATCTTGTCAAATATCAGGATCCCCGCCAAGCGGACAGTCTATCCAGGCTCCAGGCTGATGTAGAGGATACCACACAAATCCTCGTGAGTCGATGATCAACTTTTCTGTAGCATTGAGGTTCGTCAAAGTCACTTCCCCATAGTGTGGGTCACAATGTTTATTTACTGAACCAACAGTCCCCCAGAAATAGGTCGCCTGATGATCTGGGCGGTGGCAGTTGATCGGGTTGAGCGCCCTAATCACCGACGTGGTCAAGACAATGCACCACGTATCAAGGTAGCTGTTGTTCCCGCCAGATGCTTTACCGAATGCGATTTAGTCCGTTATCACTGAGAAACCTATTTCAGTGTTGACGATTTGCTTCTTTTTGCTGCTAACCTCTCCCATACTTGATTGTGATTAGAAGCACTTTGAGTTGGATGTTATCCTGCAACCGTCGCATCGCGTTCTAGCAGGCAAGATTAAAGTTATTCGGTCTCAGAACTAATGTGGTCATTTTCCGTGTTCAGTAGTTTTATCGAAGCCTGGTTATGTGAAAAGACTGAACTCGTTTTCCGGGGTCGGGTCTTGCCAGGTAGTTTTGCCATTTTCGCATTGTGAATGTAATTCGTCAACTTTTGCACTTTGTTTCATCTGGTAAATCAGCCTAATTCTGTTCTAGGGCAGTCCGTGTTGCCCTTAGTTCGCCAACGTCAAAAAACAACCTTGTGTTTTTTATTTTAGTGTTAGGCGACATTTTTCGACTCAGAAGTGTAAACTTTTCCATGATGCTCGAAGGCTACTGACGCCTAATTGAAGGGTTTTGTGCACTTTTGATGCGTTTGGTGTTAGATAGTGTTGGAACATGCGTGTGTTTTCAATGGATTGCTGACTGCCGTTCCTTCGACGGTAAAGTTTGCCACCGAACGGAAGTTGCTTCCCTCCCTTTTGTGGTCACGATTCTTTATCTGAGCGCACACATTTTGATCAGTGGTGTAATTGACTGGATGAAAAAAAGCCTGATATTGCGAAAGCACTGTACTAGAATGCACCTTATAAATTGCGTGTTTTTGCACTCTATGACTGTCCTTCTGCGTGTGCATTGCGAGTTTCTTTCTCTTACAGCACCAAACCCTCGAGACTTTGATCGAGCGTGGCGAAAAGCTCGACGATCTGGTTAGCAAGTCGGAGGACCTGAGTTCTCAGTCCAAGCTCTTCTATCAGACTGTGAGTTCCCGCTTCGGTCAAAACTTATGCGTAATCTGCTCATACTAACCGCATCAGTTTTATTCGTGCAATTTCTTCCTACGTACACTCTTACTGACCCGTTGGAGCGGGAAGAATGTTTTCCCGAAATAATTACCATGGGTTGTTGCTTACTTCTTAATCGGTGCACCTTTTCGCAATAGCGCTCGATTATGCTTTTTGTTTAGGTAGTTTTAGAATATGTTTTGCGCTCACATCATATAAACTAGTGACTTTTCTCAGGTAGTGCGATTGTATCACCCTCCGTGCTAACTTGCAGAGTTCTCTTCACTCCCCTGAATGCTAAATCGAACAGTTATGAAATCTACCGTGTCGCACAGCGAGCAATTTCCTGTGTGTGTATGTTGCGCTTGATTTGTTAAATGATTTTCTAAACCAAATTCCTGCCTAATTAGGCTGCTGGATGTGCTGTACAGATTCCTACAAATCAAGCAAATATGTCGCAATTTGACCATGCTTTGGATGACCTTTAACAAAAATTCTTTATTCAAGTCGTTGCGAACAAAAGTTCAATGCAACAGTATGGATGTACTTTTGAATGTCCCCACTCCAAATCTGATCGTTGCCTTATCCACAATGCGTTTTTGGTCTTATTACAGGCTAAGAAGACGAACAGCTGCTGTAAATTTTTGTGAAAGCATCACATTCCTCCGCGCTCACATTCTCGTCCGAGTCCATTCCCTCCAGGCCATGTTGGCTGCCCTTGTTTGTGGATGGGCCGCCGCTGCCGACATGTGATCCATCACCGTTGCTTCTGTCTTCACGGCCCCCTCACGCTCGTACTCGCTCCCCCTCAAGTGGTCACCAACGCTCGGCACATGACCAGAGCCCTCCCCTGTGAAGTCCGTGCGTCTTGTTCCTCTCCCTGACAGTGCTTGCTACCTTCCCTTCCCATTCACCATTGTCGAAATCATAATCTGGCATTCTAACCTTTGTGCTCTGTGTATAGCCAGTGATGTTGGTTTAATGTGATTATTATTTTTTCCCATGAAATCATCGTTTTTGTTTGTCCTACAATGCTGTTTATGAGTCGCTAACCTTCATTGATCCACATAGTCTGCGGGAACCACGAAAATGCATTTTAACTGACGGTGTAAAGGTTGCTGGTTGGCCGGAAAGGACGAGGGGGTGTCGTACATCGGTCCTTGTGTGAATGTCTTCGAATCGCTGATTTAAATCCCCATCCATTCAGTGCGACGACCTCTCCAATAAAGGTCCATTTTGGCATACTATCTGGAGATGTTATCTTGTTGCCGGAACGTGTCCGCATGTCAATGTCACTGGAATCGAGTCTATCTCGTGAACTAAGGTCTACTTAAAGCCAAGAAGTAGCTTAAGTCGCTCTGTTGAATTTCATAGCTCTCTTCGTTACCCAAATACGAATAGAAATAAGACTGCTGACCTTTTAGTTATTACAAAACACAATATGAGGTAGGCAAATAAGTACCTTGCAATGACGATCAAAGTGCCCGAAACATGATGGTAGGGATTGACCACTTTCCTCACGAAATTCAGACAGTGTCACCTGCACACTATTAACTTTGCATTTAATTGGTGTATAGATGCTCCCAGATTTTTACTAGTTTTGAACGGTGCTAAGGTCTTTAAAAGACGATGATCCCGATATTTAATAACAATTAATTGATAGTATTCATTTGGTGTGTCCTTGGACGCCCTTAAGAATCGGACAATTTCATTCAAGTTGTCCTTTCTTTATCCATTATTCACTAAAGAATTAATACTGATTTGGCCAGCGTAGATCGATGGGGAGCAAAATACTTTACGGTATTCTCTCCGCCCTTTAGTGTTATAGTAACTGTGTTGGTACCTGGTTTAGGTGTTAGGCTATGTTTGCATTCTTATGTATTTCAAAAAAACCTTCCCAGTCGATCTTGAATTACAGATTCGCTCAGTTTTTAGGTAAAAATTTACACCACACACATTAAATTGCAAATGTCTATGCATCCTTGTGCATTACATTAGCATTGTGCTTTGAAAGCCACATATTCGTTGAAAGTCAAAGTCACACTTAGCATATTTACGGTCAGGCTCCGGGGTGTCCGTTAACAGGCCAAATTTTGCGGTCTGTGTTGCTCGTCTGGTTGTCTATCAGCAACACTGATTCTTGTCTTAGCTCCATCAATCGCTTTATTCCTAGATAAGTGCTGTTCACTTTTTCACATTAATCTGAGGCATGTACATGTAACCTTCGTTATATTGATTCACCGCAGTAGAATTTTGTTTAGATCGAGAAAATCCTGGCATTGAAGACATTTACCTAAAATAATGCTTAAAATGAATGCACCACTCCCAGTGATAGATATCAGATAGAAATTGTCTCTATATCGACCCTTGCCGAAAGCATTAACTTTTAGTTCTGTGAGATATAATCTTACAGGTGTTGGATGCAAAGCTCCTACGCAATAACTTTTGATATTTTATGGACTATGAAAGATATTAACTTTTCATGTCTCGGCTTTAGGCTAATGGTGAGTAGCCCGATTTTGCGAAAAAGAGCCGAATTTACTAGTTTAAGAGTTTCGAACCTAGCGAATCACACATTTCTACTGCCACATTCCTAAGTATCCACTTAAATGTTATCGGTGATATCAACGTGACATTAAATTTAACAGCACCTGGGGTCCTTAAAGTGCATTTCCCAGATTTGTCACCTGTGACGTTGAATGCTGGCATGCGTGGGCGTTTCATGAGCGTATTTCACCATGAATTTCGGTCGTGGGATAAAGTACATTTGAATATCGGTACAATTTGAAGTCATCCCAATTCCTAACCTCAATTGTCGTGAGTCTTTTTAATGACCCCTGGGACGACAATGTGTGAGTGGACGAGTGGCGAGCAACAGGTCTCACTCCTCAGCCCCTTGACAAAATTTGGCTCCAATTTGGCACGCTCGAATCTTCAATTGCGTGCTGTGGTAACTTGGCGAAAGCTCATAAGGCTGATGATATTATCAGGAGGTTTGGGGTGCTTTACTCGGCCAAGCTCCAAGTCTCCATCGTGGAAACGACACTCACTAACTGCGAGTCTAGTTTTGGAAGTAATGCAAAGACAAGACTAGCTTGAGTGACATCACTTAAACTTATTTTTTATATCCTATTTGATTTGAAAAAAGAAGTTAGTTTGTAGACTTGCGGTTTTTAAGTATAATTTTCTTCTACCAAGTTAACTTAAAACCGATGTTTTTAAAGTTTTGTAAATACTTTTGAGGGAAAATATTAGCTCCATCCTCTTTTTACTTGTTCATGAACCCCTAATAATTCAAACGTTTATACAGCAGACAAGTAAACTTCAGTTGATTCCGGGATTCGCGGTTAAATTCGAATTCATTAATTAAACAAGAGGAATGTGTGCTACAGATGATTCATGCAGCATTATATCGAGGATAAAATAATAACAAGCCAATGATAGGTTTTATGTTGTTGTTGTTTGCGGGGACACCACATGTGCTTATCCTTTTGCACTGGCACAAGCATGCTAGCAATAGCCCCTGGAGGCATTCATTTGGCTTACGGGAGGCCACTGGTAGTCTCTGCTGGCGCCAAAACTGATGCAGAAACATGAAATTCAGCGTTGTATTGCTTCCATATATTCTCTCTTATTACATTTACAAATTTATTTTACTTCATCCTGGATTGCAGCATATTATAGCCACCGCCTTCATAAGTATTTAAAAGTTTGTTTTAATTTGCAATCATTTAAGGTATGACATCTTACCAATCCATCACATAAAAACTATTATTTGTAAAATAGTGTCAAATATGGGCGTTTTCCCGTATTTCAAGTGATCTTAGTCTCAGATGACTTCAACGAATATTCGTTGTTCTGTTTACTGAGACCAATCATATATTACAAATTTTAATGTTGTGATTTCATTGGATCTCGCATAGTTCAACCTTGGATTGTATTTTTCGCTAATCATTTCATGAAAAAAAGTATTAGTATCTCAACTTATTTTTTGCCGATCCTAAGCTGTATGGATTATTGAATTTTTCGTAGTTTTAAATAGATACAATGAGGAAATACACAGCAAGACTTCTTATTCAAAATGTTATGGCAGAAATGATTCCTTAGCCAATCGAATGTCCTTGTCTATACTGTTGCCTTGTAATAAGGGCACTCGGCAAATTTTTCAAATTGGTTAGTCTTAGAAGAAAGCCTAGGAAAATGAAATTCAAATGGGTCAGACATACAGAACCAAAGTAAATAGCCATGGTTGAGAAACAAAATGGCGTACTGAAGGTGCATTTCATCTGTTTTGTTAAAATTTCTACTTTTGATAATCCCAGGGTTCACTACATTATAAATTTCAATAAATAAACTGCAATGCTTTATGTGATTAATGCTGTAGTCTCCTATAGAAACAGAAAGGATTCCGCAAAAGGCACTGTTATCACAAGGAGTTTTATAATACCTGTCATAGTGGACAATTGAATCTTTGCATGTTTTCCAAATACCAGGACGTCGTCAAGGGGCCACAAGTTAAGCAACTTCATATACACTCTGCCTAAATGAAATCTACTAAACACTCAATAAATGAGCCTGGTATTTATGTCAAAGCGCCACAAAAGTTTTGCGCAGGAATGCTAACTATAAACTGTCCATTTTAAGAGAATTATTTTATCCACACCGTGATTGCTTCGGTGAAGAGATTTGTTTCAGACAAATATTTATTATGACAGGAATTTAGTTGTTTATTTTCCGCTACATTCCAAATCTTTATTGGCACATAGCAGTTGTCTTGTAGAAGTGTATTAGGTAAACAAAATCTCTGCCTTGGCTAAAAGAGAAAACATAAAATTCTATCGAATGAACGTCTAGCTTCACACCGATTCGTATCATGTTCATGTTAAAATCCGTGTTGTTCTTGACAAGGTAAACATATAACTGCAATGCTATAGAGCACTTTTTGTTTAAAACTACCGAATAGCAAAATGGAAGAGAAATTGTAAATTTGATTGGTTTACAAAGACATTTAACATCTGAAAGTTATAATTTTACTAATTACTGTCAATTTAAAAAAAAAACTATTATTTTGATTGACTTTCAAAATCACGGCAATATTGGTCGGTTTAAAAAAAATTAACTGCACTTTTGCACTGCAATAGCATTATCAAAATATTTTTCTGAAATTTTACTGTCACTCTTGGTTAAGGTGGGGACCACAGAATCTTGTGGACTGCTGTACGCTCGTAAAAAGGCAGCTTTTTGGTGTCACTCGAATCCGCTTCATTTAGTGTGGGTAAGAAACGTTCAGAACAAAAACCGCATCCCAAAAATAAATCAAACAAAGTTGAGGGGTAGGGATGGGCTATTTAATTGAGTTAACAACTTATGAGGTGCGTTCTGAAGGTCGATTTTCGAAATGCATGCTAAGCCGAGAAGCAGAGCACACCTAGGCTCCTTCCAATAGCCAATCATATTCAGCCTAAAAAGTAATCTAAGAAGCTTTTAATTTTATCTGAAATCAATAAAGTGGTTGGCAATAGTGTGCATTTTCGACATTGTAAAATACTATTTAGCTTATCGGCAAACATCCATATTCTAAATTGGTCAGTACTTTGTCATAAGAATGTTCGTGTTAAGCAATAAAATTGTCATGACATGACTGACGAGAAATAGTTTGAAGGTAATTGGATCGAAGGAAGATAAGTAGTCAAATAGCGCAAATTTCTTCATTTACCACACTAAACAAAAGTCAACGTATTAGCCAAATTATATTTATCCTCACAAGAGCAAAGTATCAAAGCCAAAACAATTTTTTTTAAATCTCTGGCCTGATAAGTTCTATTAACCCAAGTAAAAATAAAGTGTAATAACCGAGGATAATATAAGAGGTTTGTGGGCGGCAATGCAAAATAAAGACATCAAATGATGAAGCCATCGAATTTTGGGGAAAGCCGACCCAATTTAACCACTAATTATCGGGGTCTGCATAATTGAAGGCCTACGCACGACCATTGAGGGACTTTGGATACTCAGCAAGTGGACTGCTCCCGCGGCTAGCCCCAAGCACCTCCACCTCTGTTTGGCGATCGTGTCCTTCATCTTCTCCTCAATCAGTGGATATATATCTATTGTGCTCGGACACTCGAGTCTGATCCACGGGTGTTCCAGAGCACTCTTTAACGACATCCGCTCTGAAGGGTCAACTTTTAGTAGACCAGCAACAAATGACTTCGCCTGTTTAGATATACTGTCCCAGTGTGGATGATGAAAGTGGTATACTCCAGACATTATCTGTTTTTTTATCTCACCATCATCTTGATTCGTTGAATAGAAGGGAGGGTAGCCACAGAGCAAGATGTACGAAACAACTCCAATGCTCCAGTTGTCCACTTCGGGACCGTAGCCAACCTTGGTGAGTTTACTTTTCAGCAGCTCTGGAGCTGAATAGTCAACAGTACCGCAGTTTGTAAGCATTTTCTGTTCCAGTTCGCGTGATAGTCCAAAATCTGTTATCAGAAGCTTTGAGTCATCGCCCGCGCTGTAGAAAAGGATATTTTCGGGTTTGATGTCGCGGTGGACAAAACCGCGATCATGCATATACTTGATTGCCCCAATTACTTGAGCCATTACTTGAGCTGCATCCTTTTCGGTAAATTTTCCTCTTTTAATAATTCTGTCAAAGAGTTCGCCTCCTTCAGCAAGCTGCATGGCAATGAATATTTGGTCGTTATCCTCCACCAGCTCATAGAGTTTAATTAAGTTGGGGTGATCCAATGCCCTCATAATAGCTGCTTCTCGATACATGAGTTTTTTTACTTTCTTCTCAACATCCTTCGGTGAATACTTCTGGTAAGTCGGTTTGCTGCGATCTACGCGTTTAATTGCCACGTAGCGATTGTTTACAAGATCTTTTGCCTTAAATACTTCGCAGAATCCCCCGTCTCCAAGTCGGCTGATTAGGCGATACTTGTCGCTTTTCAGAGGCTCAATTTTGGCTTTTTTACTGGCCTCTCTCTGTTGAGGTGTCTTGCGACTCATTGCTGTCACGCCTCAATCAAAGCCAACCCTGGGCCTGCCTGCAAGGCGTGAAATGTGGGCAATCGATTTGACACGTGCCATTTCAAGTGACAGGAAAAGGCCTCCAATGTTAGATCCTTAATCAAAGTCAAGTACCCTCACGTTTTCTAGGAGTACCACTTTTGCTAATTTAGAGGAGCCGAAGAAAATCTCGCCACAATAAGATTGGATTCTTTTTATCTCCCATCATTTGTGAAATATTCGCGCACTGCTTTGACTTTATTCAGAAGACCTAACCTCAAATAGTATCTACTAGCTTGGTTGTCTGAATTATATTGTTGGCAGTATGCCAATGTCAATTAGAATTGCTTAAATTATGATGAAATCCATTTTACCATGAGTCTTCGATCGTACCAAGATTGAGACAAATTTCGATCGAGTCTTTGTCACACAGTGGCTGATAACTGCTCCAATGACATCGACAAGTCGGATCAAACAATTCTGAATGAAAATAGTAAGCTTTTTGTGCATTATGTTTTTATTCTCATAATTTAATAAGCCTTTGAATATACTTTTTTAATGTAAACTTGATTAACCTGGAAACTGATATGGAAACAAAGTTAATTCTTTGCATGACCTAAGAAAACCTAAACAGACTTGCCTTCACCAAAGTATTCTTAGTGGGTTCACAACCATAGCATTGACTTCTCACTTAATCTGGTTAATTTGATTACTTAGATGCCCTTCTGTGAAAATATATCAGAATTTGTTTTTTACTTGGTGTATCCCTTCTTACCGTGTGCAACAAGTAAAAAACAAGACTGCCGTTTGCTAAAATTCAAGTAAATTCAGGGAATTTTTCTAACAAGTTTTAAATCTATCCCAACTCTTTATAACTCATCTCCGAAAAGGCTAACTGTTTTTACTCTGCTTACTTCAGCAAGGGTTCAGGATTTCAAATGACCCATACATATCAAAGTTATTGCCTAGTCTAGAATAGCTTTATTTGTTTCCCATTAAACGGTCACGATAAATCCAAAATTAGAGTACGCAGTAGATGCACATCGTGTCACAATAAAAAGGTTTTTCCTGGTATGCAATTAAAGAAACGTTTTGCCACATATCCACATGATAACGGTGTTAATTCACCAAATGGATAAGCGATAGCCATTAAATAACACCACCTGCAACCACCATCCATAGGAATTCAAAGCCTAATCAACGGTTCGATTGCTCCTCAGTTCATGACCACGCTATTAGTCAGCCTGCTCAAATCATCATCGATTTGAAAGCATTCACAATGTCTCAACTCTTAAATTCAATTTCGTGTGGTTTTATTTTTATAACGATGTTTACCCAAGTTTCATAATAACCATAGCAGTGCACCAGCAGCACATTTAAAGATTGACAAAAGTGGTGTCGGGCTCCTTATGTAAATGTGCATAAAACTTTCAAATAAAAATGACAGTTTGCAATTATACTATTTTAAATGCATGGCCATCTAGCGCCAAGAGTTGAAATATTTTAATTCAAGATATCGTTCGTTGGCTACAAAAGATGAGTAACAATATGGATTTAGTGACCCATTTTCACACGGAGGACTTGCTTGAATCTTTACCCAGCCCGAAAAGCAGTACGGCAGAATGTTTGCCTGAACAGCGAGGCACCAAGTTTTCAGCACTCATAAAAACAACATTTCTGAATGTTCGACATCATAAACCGCCATTTGTAAGGTGGAATGTAATTTGGTAGGCAACAGACCTACAATTGCTCGATAATAAACATGAAAAATACTGCAAAGGTATTTGAGGTATTTCAAGCAACATCCATTGCCATTTACCATAGCGTTTTACTTCAACATAGCTATTGAGTAAATGAATTTGAATGTCTAAAAATAAATAGTATTCTTGCTAAGTTTATCTAATGGTGAAATGAGGGTATAACTTAAAGGTGTAGTGGAACTATAAATGGTTTGGCTTACAATATTTGACTTTAGTCCATGATCTGGGTTAGACCGAATCTTTTGTCACTGGTAAACAGACCATTAATCTTTCATTGATTCCCCCACCAAGATCGTGGACACATGTATAAGTCCCGTCATAATTATCTTGGCCACGACCATTGGCTAGTCGAGGACATCCATGTTCTATGAAGAATTGACTAAGCGCGTATTGATAAGTCTTCTACAAATTTACAAAGAGCTTTTGAGTACATAGGGTGTTAAATTTGAATTCAAACTTATTAGTTTTGGTATATTTTCATTAAGTTAATCATGAACGTTCTGACAAATGTTCGTTTGAAATCAGGTGAGCGGTGATATAGTGTCACAGTATACTCATTCCTTCCTTTACTGCAAGGAAATGTTGGCCGTTAACGCTGGCAGAGCCCTTATTAATCTATGACAATCTTTAAATATGGGCAGTTAATGAACTACCAGAAGTGGTTTCATTGAACTTACTATGCTGATTTGCTTCTTCAGGCACCCAGGTTTATAAGAATCTACTTATGTCCTCTATTAAAGCACTATCACCGTATGAGAAGCACCAGGGGCATGTGATCCTAAACTTCCCATGAGAAAGTTCTCCCCTGGAACGCAGCAAAGAACTCCTGATAATATTAATGGATGAAAATGATTTATTATGTGTGCAGAGCCGTATAATTACTTGCCCACATACCTTTACTACCGATGTAATTGATGTTTTGCAAACCTAAAAGGCCATAAGTGCCCACATTGTAATTTTGTAAAGTAAAATCATGAATTAAATAAACTTCCCTTATTTCTTTTGATTATTTATTAAAAAATATACTTGTAAAAATGGCCTATTTTATATAGCTCAGGCAGTCTTGATGGTTTTGAGATGTGCGCAAAGAATAACGTTGGTATTTCTATGATAGTAAACTGTTCTTACAGCACTTTAGTTGTTTTAACAGTAATGAAAGCCCTCGGGTGTACGATTATCAGTAAAAAAGGCATTTGATTAGGATCGTAGTAGGGAGTTCGACAAGTCCAAACACGGAACTTATAATGCTTCATCGAATTGCATTCAATTAGCCGTAAGTCTCAAACGAATACCAATTTTACTCTGTACAAGAATAAATCCAGTTGTTTGAAAATTAAACCGCAAAGTAATGAGTTGAAAAGCTTACTTGTTCACCAATATTGAAGCCTATCAGACAGAGAGAAGTTCTACGGATATTTAATTCCCAGTAGTCTTAATTTTTCCAGAGGTCGGTTCCTGGAGTCAGTTTCGACTCCGACATACAATCAAATATATTACTGATTTCAAACCTCTGCGTGACACGTGACTAGAAAAAAGGGAATCTACACAAACTATTTCTGTTTGCGTTCTCACAAGCATTCCGAAAAAAAATACTGCTTAAATACGTAAAAAAGCTTCACGTTAGAAAACAATAAACAATGTTTGTCTCCTAATACAGGACGTCTAACAAAATTAGGATAAATTACGTCGCATGATCCTGAACGTGACTGCTACTCCGACAAGTGTGTGAAACATGCATTAAATTAAGCAATTTTGTGTAAAACGTGTAGACGTTTTGAAGGCGAAGGTAATACTCTTTAAAAGGGAGTAATTATTTTGTAACTTTTGGATTTTATTATTAAATCAGCTTAAGCAAACAGAACAAAATATGTGAGTCTAACTAGACGAACTGCAGTAGAGACGGTTTCCATATCATTTTCCAACAAACTAAAATTCTGTGTATATTTTACGAGAGGGTATGTTTAAGCTGCGTCTTTCAGCAGTTTAACTAGTTGGTATAGATTCATTCTCAATAATGTGAATACTTAATTTACAGGGTTTTGTTCTTGTCTCATAATTAAAATTTAAAGCAGTATTGTGAAGTGCCATTGACAATTAAACGAGAAATTTAAGCTTGCCAAGTGATTAAACATTTTTGGTGAAAACAGCAATAATATTATGCGCCAGGACAATCCATATATTCCTGTAAGAGTAGTTTGCTAAGGTTTTTAACGCTTTAAATAACTTTCAACATGCTGTCGTGTAGGTTTGTTTCAGTAAAGTCAAATATTAGTGCCAGATATTTAGTCGTAAGTAGTAAATGCTTTACAAACAAAAGTTGTCATGCTGATCCACAGCTACAATGATTTTGAAAAATACAGTTTTTGTGAGAATCACTACAACACTTTGACCAAAGTACCAGTAAATTGAAATAAGTTTTTAAATATGTAACGGCAGTCATTGTCGCTGATTTGCATAAACATCTGAACCTCTCTACAAAAGTCAATGAAAGCAGTAGAAATTCAGTGTCATACCACAAAAATCTCATTGTGTCTTTGACTTATTTCTATGCTTTTCTTAAAGGCATCAATCTAAAATGCCACATCCCCACTTTTGCGTTTGAAATTGGGTAATCTTTGCATACGTCAACTGCATTTGCGTTACAATTGGCCGAAAGGTTCCTGACCAATTAGAAAATTAGGAAACGCAGATGTTGACTTTACATAATTCGGTGATTCGAAGAAATAGGATTATATTTGTATATTGTGCCACACAAACGTACGTCTTTTTAGGAAATTATTCTGTCTCCTCATTTTGGTGGACCTTGGCATTTGCCTGATATTACAACATTCCAGACCATTCTCACTCATTTTGCATTATGATCAGTTAAAAAAGAAAAGAACCACAGTACAAAGGCATTAGGCTTCAAGCTGTTAAGTTTATATTAGTTGCCAGCATTCTTTTATATTTTTAAACTAAATTAAACCCATTTACATCCCTTAAAAAATAATTGCCAATAAAGTTGTTGTAATTAAAATACAAAGTCTAAGCCTGTCTTTTAATTGTTCACAGTGAGTTTTATTTGCGCACACCAAACTCAAGTATTTGTGCTCGGTTTTAATTTCTATGAAAAGTTAATTTGAAAGTATGAGCAACGCAAACCATTGATTGTAACTCCAATTCCGATTGTTTGAAAAAGGTGGTTTTAATAGCCTCTTCGGGAAAAAGCTAGATGAATATCCCCTTGAACCTAAAGATTATACCATAAATCACGCTGTTATGAAGGATAATCTGAAGTCTTGTGGCCATTTATGCCTTGAAGAATATGCAAAATGTCAATAAGAGCAGTTTTCTACACATAGAACCAAGCAAGCATTTCGGCATTCAAAATTACAAGCACACATTTATTTCAAATAGCCTCTCCGTTATAATACATTACTTTTTTGTGCATAAGTAAAACCACAGGCGAAATATGGAGTGAAATCATTGCAGATTTATTAGTGAAGTTTTTTAAGCTAGCATTCATGTTATTACATTTTTTGCCATTATTTATTCGGAGGAATTCTGGTGCTTTTAACATCGTTTGACCGGCTTGATTTATTAATCATTTTGAAGCCCAGCATATCAAAATAATTGAACTTGACAGCATCATACTTCTGCTTTCGTGTTTCTATTTTACATTCCTTTAGGGTGTTTCTTCAAAGATTCACAAGGTTGTGCAGGAATCACAAGTTGTATCTTCTCGGCTATTTAGCTGGCTTTAAATTTGGTTTGTTTTCTCATTTAGTTTTTAAAACGCAGTTCCATACATGCCAGTATTTTTTTAAAAACAAATTGTTGTTCTAAACCTTTCCCGTTTCCTTTCGTCTCTTATTAAAACCCCACTCTATTTCTGTTTGCATTGTAGATCTGATTATCTAAATCACTTCTTAACTATTTTTTCTTTAGTCAGCTGAAACAAAACAGTTATTATAATAATTTGAAACAAAAAGTGGGGTGCTCTGCTTAAGGTTTTGTATCCACTATTTCCTTTTCATGTACCTAAAAAAGCATGACTTGAATTTCTTTCAGTACTGATCATTACTTAAGGTAATTGGTGAAGCCGCATTATGATGAAGACCTAGAAACAATCAATTATGTACAGTAAATGTGGCTATATTTTTTGAATTTGTCTTAAAAAAGTTGAATAATCAGCCGTTGTAGCATCCATAATTTCCAAGTACATCAACATATAGTTTCATCCAGTTAAATAATTATAAATTACATTCATTTATGCGTTCTCGACCAAAACATCTAGGTAACAATCGTCAACAAAATGCACTTTTAGAAATGAAATTTTTTCATCTTCAAAAAAATGGTTAATGCAAAATCGTTGACTCTTGGACCCTACGTACTATTATGTAGCATTGTTACCTTTTGAACATTAAGGACTCAAAATGTGAGGCCATTTAGGTGTTTTGTTGTTACGGACCTTGCTGGGAAGAGGAAAATTTACTTTTAGAGAATCGAATCTCCACACATGAGTCGTGGAAAGGACACCTCTGAGCTCAAACCAAGGGATAGAAACTTGTCAGGTCACATTTCAAATAGAGATGAGACAAATGAACCAGACTCGAAGGCGTTTGTAAGAGACTCTAAAAATGAAAAGGAAGAGGCGACCAAGTTTCGGCCAAATTGTGATGGAGATGATGACGTGTTTTCGTCAGGAGAGGAGGAGGCAATGCAGCGCACTGCAGCAACGAGAACTTGTCAAGGAACCTCTGGAAGAAGGTACTTCTTCCAAGAATCCTAATTTATTCACTTTAATCCTTGATAAGCATTCCAGTAGTAAATGAAGTGTCATATCGTTAGGGAAGGCCAAGAGTTAAAGGGCAGCCAAAACTACTATTGCAAATTTCAAATCCGAAACTGCACTCTTGCTTATAAAGTTCTTGCATAACGTTTATCAGTGCAATTGCTTACTCCAATATTTTGACAAGGTATTTATGGAAATGATCTCATGGTAAAACAATAAATTTATAAACAACACTTAAGTGCTCTTATTAATTACGGATTAGTTTTTGAAATGCCGAGAACTTTAATTTAAGAAAGTAAAAGCGTCGGCAGCACCTCTGTTAGCATAGAGCGTCCAAATGTGCAGAGATACGTGCAGCGCGGTTGTAAATCAGAGTCGTGGAAGGACCGGCTGCACCAGTGAAAGAAAATTGCAGCAGGTGCACGGTAAATCTTCAACTCCGGGATAATTTCTCTAAGTATGCGTCGATTAGCATGTACGCATAGATTGTACGCAGTGAGTCACGAAAATTTAATACACACCTGCATTTTTTAATTTTTTTCAGTTATAATGTGCCCTATTCGGCCATCATTTTGGCCTTTTTTCTAACTTACGACAAAATCAGATTATACGCCGCCGTGACTGCGCCTTTTACGTGACCTAATGTCCCTATTGAGTTTCCATAATTTGGCCGAGTCGCCTGCAGAACTCAAGATCAAAACATCCTCTAGAGCCGAAAAACGGAATAAATTTGCCACAGATTGACACTTCCATGGGCTAATTACTACACTATGTATATTTAAATATATGTAGCAACTAAGGTAAAAGAAACACCTTTTCAGCAAATCAAAAAAAGGGAAAGGTAATTTGATAGGTGACAGCCTCAGCCATTTGTTTTGCTTAGAAAATAACTTAATTTGTGCACAAGATAGATTTAGTTAATTAGTTCTTGCAAACGGGTTTGCATTTTAATTAAGGGGCAAACTTGCATGCCAAAATGTTAAAACTTATAGAAATGCTTGCCTTAACTCTACCATGTGCCACTATCTCTCTGATATGCTGATTACTTATTACAACAGTGGAAATAGGTTAGGAATTTGTTAAAAAAAATCAGGATATCTAGGATGATGTCAAATTTAAAACACTGTAATATATAGGCACATTTTCGCCTTAATAATAACTATTTTAGTTTGCGAGATGGTCAATATGTTTTGGTAATAAATTTGCCTTAAGATTATTTTTCTTCGAAAACAAATATATTCGACGGCCACGTCTAAGCAAATTTAATAAAGAAATCTTTGTAGTGACCTTTTAACTGTCATTGTTATTAGCTTGGTAGGTCATTAAATAGATTATTTTTCTTCCGAATGTCGGTCATATTTAAGCTGAATACAATGGCAACTAGTCGATGCTCCTTGGCGAATTCTAGCTTGTAATTGGTACTTAGGCGTCAAAATAGAAATCACGGTAGATCTGCTGGACCTTGCTAAAGGGTTACAGGCAACGGTGTCTACAATAAGCAGATTCTCAGCCTTAATTCTGCCTTATTGTAACCTAGCGTCGTAGTGCAAAAAATTGTATTGTGAAATAAAATTACAGTCAGGTCCCAGTGCTTACCGATGTGCTTTTGCTTCTAGGCTTTCCTCGTTGGATATTTACCAGCTCAACCATAAAGAAGAGAACGTTAACTACGTCCTTAAGGGCAAAGAATCGCTCCAGGATGTTATTGAAGAGGCAAGTGGAAAATGCTTTCTAGGTTTTTAGATGACCTGCTCCGACAAAAGACCCTGTAAATCTGAATTTCAAAATCCAAATCTAAGGTACTTTACAACATCTATCGGCTTCCGTTCCTTCTCAATGTTGATGCAGATAGTAACATTTGAAGAACCTCTAGAAAAAAATGTCTTAGGTCAAAAAAATGACAGAATAGGATTTCATTCAATGGGAATACAAATTTTTAGCGTTAATATGCAAAAGGGATATTTCTATAGGTTGCACCTTGGTTTTAGACCGAATTGTAAACGATATCGTGGTAATTTTTATCCTTGACATCTAAATTTAAATCTTAAATACACCGGTTTAAATCAGAAAACTCAAACAATGACGTGGTATTTTTACATGATTATGTGAAAGTAGGAAATAATCATGGCTAGCGATGATAGTGACTTACCCATAATAGAACAACTGTGAGAAAATAAAATTGCAGCGTTTGCAACTTGAATTGAACCCCAGAAATATTAGCAATTTTCCGATAATGAGCAATTATTGTCTGGCGTGAAAGGAGCTAGTAAGCAGAGGTGTTGTAACTGAAAATCACAAATTATCATTGCTTATATTTTGTACAGAGCTCATTCTCTTTTACTGCTCCTTTAAATGACCAAGGATGAATAAATTCAATTTTTTTTGTTTTTAACCAGGTAAATGAGTTCGAAAAACGTGAAGCTAACGAACTTACAGTAAGTTGAGTAAATTATTACTATTCTTTCCAGACTAAAGTATAATTGGCTCTTTAATGTTATTTTATTTAATATCAAATCAATTCACTTTCGATTTCTATTTTTTTCCGTTTCGCATTTAATAAATATAAATTTGGGCTAAAATTACCAAAGCTCATTAAGGTTATCATGAGTTCTTACTGTCTCTTGGACAATACTTTGCACACTAGCAGTTTCTTTTGGAAAGTTAGCACTCGATCGTGGTAAAGAGCAAATAATTCTGAACTTTCTCTAGATAAAAAAATAACTTATAAACACTCATTAACAACTGTACCTCCTGTGTGCAGACTTTTTAGGATAGTGCCTTTTTCTCATTCTGCTGTATCCGCCAAACATGTCAGAACACTTCTTTACCTCCTGGGTTCGTGCAACTGTCAAATGGATACACAAGCCGCATTAGTTCACCTCATCTTTATAATTCTGTGGGAGTTTCATGTATTTAAAAACCTGAATCAGATTTGATAAATTTCACGGTCTCTGGATGACTAATTTTTCTGATGAATCAAAGGACTGTGGATAATCTATGTACCAATTTATGGTTTATGTATTCGGGCTAGCATTCATGTCAGACGTACTACCAGCTTCTTTAAATTGCATTGTTACTAGCAAAATTCGGTTTTTGCTATGGTTAACACATTTGTCATTAAAAGTGCAAGCAGGAATGTACCGCTTGTTACTAATAAGGGTTTTGAAATGCCTTAATTGATATCAGACCCTTATCTAGAATATAGCAATCTTCGGAGGTCCCAACAAAGCGGAATCATTTGTGCATGAAGCCATTGAATTTTTCATAGAATGTTACTGATTCAGCTTGGGGCAACCAATTGCAATGTACCTTGTTTATTCCTAGTGTGCATCTCTGAAGTCAGTTGATGTGATTAATGAATGTGGACTTTGATAAAATGGTTAAAAATGACATAAATCTTATTCAGATGGCCTCTTAAGTTAGTCTTAGTTACAAACGGTGGTTTTGAGAACTCAGCATTCAAGCATGCAGTCTCCATGAACAGGTGAACTTTCGACAAATATTGTATCAACTGTTCATTCAAAACCTTAGGAATCAGGGTCTTTGAGTATATCAGTTATTTTTGAATCATATTTTATTTGAGTACTGACGCAGACTTCTATCAATAGGCAAAGTCTCTTAGATATTCAGGCTCCATACCTCTGTAGTAAACTGTCAGCAAACGCGGATGAGTGAATGCTTGTCCGAGGAGATCTACCGCAACTTGACCAGTGTATGTGATTCACAACTTTTTTAATTGGTGCTTCCTTACAAGTTTAACGAACAATATGATTTAAATGGAGCTTTCCAACTGCTACACGTCTAACTTGATAGATCATTTACTTAAGACAACGAAGTTTTTTGTTTTACTGGCCTGACTTCTGAAAAGGCAAACATTATAAACTTTCATTTGGGCTCTCGTTGGTACTGACATGTCTTAGTCAAGCACTTTTGGATTGCGCCGAAACGTTTGATTAATCATGCAGTGATTTTATTTATACAATCAAAACTGGTGCTGAAAATTGTTATAATGGTTCTCGACCAGGTAGGACTTGACATTTTGGTAGGTAACAAACCTTTTCGTAAAAGCAACTTTAATGCAATCACTTTACGCGCTATTTATCACCTATTCTCCGGCGACTGCTGCAGCTTAAACCAATGACATTCGATGGACCACTGTCTGTTGGCATATTCAGCAGATTTTCTGCTCTCGTACACCCTAGAAAAAATTATTTCTGCTAGAAATACATAAACTGCTTTCCTTTTTCTCCTTTTACTTATTTCTTTTCACCCCATACATATGAAAAAAAGGTGATTGTTTATCAATGTCTATCTCCACAAGTTTTTTTTAATATTTTGGATAGAAGTACCGAAAAATTCAAAGGAATTTCTGGTCTTGTTCTGGTATCTCACCTGCGTCGCCAATTTTGTTACGTTTGCCCGTAGCAAAGAGGAAACCACTCAACTAACGGTACCAGAACCCTTGCTGAAACTAGAATCGACCTTCCCAGGCTAATACAAGAACAAGACCAGAGCTAGAGTAGAGAGCTTTATTCACGTCAGCCACGTGCAGAGAAGTGAAATCGAAAGTAATTCAAGTCAAGTGTGACCTTGACTTGATAAAAGTGTAACAAAACAAATATTATTAAATTAACGTAGATAGAATCAGAAACCAATCTTGGGAAATCGTGGATCCCCAACAGAAAGACACAGAGCTATTTGCGAAAGCACTTTTCTTAACGCCATTTTCCTTGTTTTTTTAGTCTGTTGATGTAGTATAGAAAAAATAATGCTTAGTTTAGCAAATCAAAGCTAAACCACTGTTTACTTTCTGGTGACTTCCCATTTTGTTAGTAATTCAAGCTATTTTTTGCCTAATCATGTTTCAAAACAATTCTTTCAAGGTTCTGGGAATATTACTTAAGCACGGTACAAGCCATAATTTTTCTATCATCTTCCAGTTTTCAGTGTGGCTATTGTATCTGAAACTAAGGATACATAACCTATCCTATTGGTTCATCAGTGGTAATTACGTCTACTTCTACAACAAATGCTTAGCAAAATTGTGTATGCTGTCATTAGCTTGTAGATGATTATCACATTATTAGTTTACCTATTTGACTCAAGGTCGTGTGTTGGTGATAACAATGGTTGCTCATGCAAGAACTTTCCTACAAAATCTTACTAATGCTATTTGAAAACTACGAGTAAAATACTATCATGTTTAGTCTGTTTAACACCTGTTTGGCGCCGTTTTTTATACTGGGACGTGTTTGGTGACTTACTCCACTGATTGTTTTAGACAATCTACAACGCTACATTTACTAACATGTATAGGCACAAATAACGACAATAACTTGTGACTAAATAAACTCTCGTGCCTACCATCACTCAGCTTTCATCTTGGCCCTAAGGATGGTAAATTTTAGCAATGTGAGTAGTGCACACACTGCAATTTGAATTTGTTCAATATTAAGGATCTTTTCGTATGAGATCGTACAGACCACCTTCACTGCTTACTGTTTAAGTTCGGGAGAATAACAGTTGGTAAACGGATCCAGCACTAAACAGAATATTTAATGCGGCTTCTTGGCGCTACTAACACAGGCACCGCCCAGTTATAAAGGTGTGATTTGTGACGGAAGGTAGTATCCTTAATGGACTTTCCGACGTCTGTGATTTCGGGTACTGGCAAGCAAGCACGTTTCTTAACAATTTGCCTGAAACACTGGTGGTAGTAGTGGCTTGAAAGGCAAAGGGCAATGCCGTACCAAAGAATTAATAGGAAGTAAATCAATCACGATTATTAATGCGTAATTCAACTATCCTGAAAAGACCGCGATTTGCATATCCCTAAGAATAGGAAAGAAATAGGCAACAAATCGTAATGATAGGCTTGGCTGTTGCGACCTAAACGAATCCCCCTTAGCAGGCCATGGTTAGTGCTTCGGTTGATGACTCATCAATCAATGCCCAATCACAAATGATATTCTTTTGAAACAAAAAGTGAAACAATTGAGTATGTGAAATCATCTAGGATGGTTCTTACAGTATTGAGTCTTTCTAGAAATTTAACACAATTTATTCAAGTGGGAGTCTTATTAATTAGGCGCTAGCTTCTTGCATTATCCATCATGTTTTTGTTTCCTGTCGCATTGATTTGTGTACCTTTATTGTTTTAAGGAAATCACTGCTGCATTTGCAATGAATATTCACTTTAATTTATGTGTTTTGTTGGTTGTTACCTTTTTTCAAAAAAATGTAACCTTTGTCCACAAGAGATTGTGATTTATTTTGTCCTTTATAACAACTTAATTGATTGGATTTGAGAACCATGATGACCTCTGACATCGCTAAATTTAATAAGATCTTATCAAGTAATTATGTTAATAACTGCAAAATACACTTTAATGTTTGACAGCACCCAATAAAGAGCAATAGAAATATTATCTTAGCCAAAATTCACGTCAGAATGCTTAGATTTAAGTTATTGTTGCTTCGATTCCTTTTTACGCCATCTGCTACATCAATATTTGTAACATTTATAGGAGGAACAGCGAAGGCGATTGGCATCAAACCAGAAACGGGCCGAGGTAAGCCCTAAAGGCTCTTCCAATATGCATTAAAAATGGGCAGCATTTACCCTTAGCTAACGTCTACTTTGTTAAAAAACGTCGTAACACTTTCTTCTTGGTACTTACACAGTTTTAGTGGAAATAGCATTTTTAAACTGCCAAGAAAATTAGTGGTACGAAATCATAGACAAATTAAAGTCGAATTTTTAAGGTATTGGTATGTTTTTAACTAGGTAACGT